>JAJOZX010001402.1:577500-580000 GCA_023014485.1 Bathynomus jamesi | reverse complement strand
TACACAACCAACAACATTATCAGGGCTATTCTTTATTAGGCGTGATTTAACAGTATTATTATACTTAAAGATTACATTAATGCCAATTGCTTTAAGTACAGTTGGAAGGTATTGAAAATTACATGGTAAGGTAAGCTAAGGATATTTTTACGCTGAAATTCCTTTACAATTACATTATTATAATACCTATTCTTGGCTTTCTTAAGACAGTTATCTAAAAATGAAATAGGATAACATAATTTAGTACCGATATTCATGATATTGCATAACTCGGACTCTAAAAATTCAGGACTGACAACTCTCAATGCTCGAAGAAACATAGCAGAGAAAATAGAGGATTTAATCGAAGGATGATGGTCAGAATAAAAATGCACGTAAGAGTTATTATTAGTAGGCTTACGGTAGACTTCATATTTGAACTGATTAGAGCATCTCCAAATTTTTAGATCAAGAAAAGATAGGCTTCCATCATTTTCTTTTTCAACTGTAAACTTAATAGATGGGACTAAATTGTTGAGCCTACCAAGAAATAAGTCCACATCCAAATTATTAGGCCAAAGGCATAAAATATCATCTATATACCTGTACCAAACCAGGTTAAAATTAACAATCGTAGGCAAAATTCTACTTTTAAAAAATTCCATATATAAATTAGCTAGTACAGGTGAAAGGGGATTTCCCATAGCCAATCCAAACGACATAACATAAAACTTATTTTCAAACTGAAATTTACAATCTTTGACGCACAGCTTAATTAACTCTATAAGAGTGTTGTGTTGAACAGGGAAAGAATATTCAGAAATCTTATCTTTTAAAAAATCAAGTAGGTCATCAACAGGGACTTTTGTGAATAGCGAGCATACATCGAAGCTTAACAATTTGAAATTAGGGTCATTAGGGAACTTCAGTTTGTCAATAAGATCCATGCTATTTACAATATGTGACTCAGAAATAGAGCCAACTAACGGTGTTAATAAACTAACTAACCATTTTGATAGCTTATAGGTTACGGAGCCCACTGAGCTAACAATAGGCCTCATGGGATTATTAACTTTGTGTGTTTTTACTAAGCCGTACAGATATGGTAGTGACAAATTGATTCTAAGAAACTGCTGTGAAAGCCCATTATAGTTATTTTTTAATATTTCTCTTAATTTTCTGTTAAACATTTTATTAACATCCTCCAATGGGTCTCTATTTAGAGGTTTGGGATCAAATGTAGAATTCGGACCCCAGCCTTCTTAGTTAGCTTTATAAGGCTAACTAACGAAAATATCATGACCTAACCTAACCAATCGTCAAGGGCGTACAGTTAACCTAACGATTGGTTAGGTTAGGTTGTGATATTTTCGTTAGTTAGCCTTATAAAGCTAACTAAAGAAGGCTGGGGTCCGAATTCTACATTTGATCCGAGGTTTGTACGTGTCACGATCACTTAATAACGTATTCATCTTTTCAACATAACTGTTTTTGTCCATGATGACGATCGAATTGGATTTGTCCGCTTTAGTAATATCACTAATATGTAATGAATCATTATTTTTCAGTGTTTTTAGGGCTTTTTCAAACCTCAGAGGATAATTCGATTCAAACTTCGTATTAAAAGCACTATACACACAACCTTTGGCTACAGTCACCTCACTTTCGGAAATATTACTATGTTTTTCAAAATTAATAAAAGACTTAGCAATCAGTAAACTGCTGGGCTTTTTTGGGACTGAGAAACCTAACCCAAAACCTAACGCACATTTCATATTGAAGTCTAGTTCTTGGGACGACAAGTTAACAATATTACTAAAATCACTTTTTTTAGTCAGGTAACTATTACCGTAATTTCAAATTGTTAAGCTTCGATGTATGCTCGCTATTCACAAAAGTCCCTGTTGATGACCTACTTGATTTTTTAAAAGATAAGATTTCTGAATATTTTCTCCCTGTTCAACACAACACTCTTATAGAGTTAATTAAGCTGTGTGTCAAAGATTGTAAATTTCAGTTTGAAAATAAGTTTTATGTTATGTCGTTTGGATTGGCTATGGGAAATCCCCTTTCACCTGTACTAGCTAATTTATATATGGAATTTTTTGAAAGTAGAATTTTGCCTACGATTGTTAATTTTAACCTGGTTTGGTACAGGTATATAGATGATATTTTATGCCTTTGGCCTAATAATTTGGATGTGGACTTATTTCTTGGTAGGCTCAACAATTTAGTCCCATCTATTAAGTTTACAGTTGAAAAAGAAAATGATGGAAGCCTATCTTTTCTTGATCTAAAAATTTGGAGATGCTCTAATCAGTTCAAATATGAAGTCTACCGTAAGCCTACTAATAATAACTCTTACGTGCATTTTTATTCTGACCATCATCCTTCGATTAAATCCTCTATTTTCTCTGCTATGTTTCTTCGAGCATTGAGAGTTGTCAGTCCTGAATTTTTAGATTCCGAGTTATGCAATATCATGAATATTGGTACTAAATTATGTTATCCTATTTCATTT
>JAJOZX010001402.1:532500-572500 GCA_023014485.1 Bathynomus jamesi | reverse complement strand
ACTCTCACTAAATGGTCTGTCTTTACTTCGTAGTTGCTTTGGAGCAGATCTCGGCAATACTTGTTCATCCAGACAATTTCGAAGAAACGTTCTGCGATTCAAGCAACTTGCGATTTTCCTCCTCCTGTTGCACTCCCTCTCTCTCTCTCATATCCGTCCTTCACCCAGTCCTTCACCAGCACTCGACAGATGTGTATTATCCAAATAGATAAAAACCGCTCATTTGTCTATATGGATAACATATAGACATATTAGAATGGCCGCTGCGCCTTGCACATCAAAATCCCTCCGAAACACAATCTAGGTGGGGGGGTGAGACTGGGAGGTGGGAGTGTGTTGCTAAAATCTTCCCTGGTTTCCCCTTAATATGTATATGTATACCAAATTTGGTGCAGATTACCCTAGCCGTTTAGGCGTGTATAAATGAACAGACAGACAGACTGACATCATCATCATCATCGGATCGCCTGAAGATCAGGACCCCCAGCCTTCTTTAGGCTAACTAACGTAAATATCACGACGTAACCTAATATATATATATATATATATATATATATATATATATATGGTACGGAAGAAGGGAGAACCCAAAATCCATGGAATACTTTACCCCAAGTGGAGAGAAAATTCAGAAAAACTACAAAGCAAAAGATTTAGGAGTTGTAATGACGGATGACTTGAAATTTGAAACACAAAATAAGGTAAGAGTAAACAGAGGAAAAAGAATAACTGGATAAATACTGAGAACGTTTAAAAGAAAGGATAGGAATATAATGATTCCTCTGTTCAAAACAGAACATATCCAAGTTGGAGTATTGCTAGGTCTTAACATCCCCCATATAAAAAAAAGACATTAGTTAGCTAGAAGAGATTCAGAGAAGCTTCACATCCAAGATCAATGGATGCAAAGAACTAAATTACTGGGAAAAGTTACGTGAATTAAATTTATATTCGTTAGAAAGAAGAGAGTGTTCCACCATTATTTACGCTTGGAAAATAATGGAGGAACTAGTCCCTAATTTTACTTTGAACTAGGCAAGACCACTATGGCCGAGACCGAGCCCGAGCCCGAGACCAGAAAAAAAGTCTCGAGACCGGTCTCGAGACCGAGACCAAAACCATATGCAATTTTTGCATTTATTCACTATTGTGTAATGTCAAATTCCAAGCTCTATATTTCGCATTCAGGAATAAAGATTCTAAAGAGGTTATCAAGTGACAATTGCAAAATTTACTCACGCGTTATTCACAAATTCATAGTTTGTGACATTTTCCAGCAGTTAACTCTCTACTGAAAACGAAATAAGTGTTCGTTGCATTTGAGGAACATCACAGTGATGTAGTCGAGACTACCATGGCCGAGACCGGTCTCGAGTCCTACATCACTACTTTGAACCCTATAACAGCTCAAACACCAGTAGAAAGTAGGAAAAGAAGAATGTGTCGTATTCCAAAATTTAAGGCTAGACCAGGAACATTCTCAACCCTTAAGGAAAGTAGTTTTGTTGAGAGGCTCAAGACTGTTCAACCAGCTGCTCAAGGAACTAAGGAACACGAGTGGTGTAGCGGTGGATATCTTCAAAAGAAGAGTAGACTAGACAATTCCAGATGAGCCTGGAGTACCTGGCTGTGTAAAGTGGAGAGTGCAAGAAACCGACTCTTTACATCACCAGGCCAACTCAAGAGGAGAGGCAACAAGTCTGACCTCCGTGAAATGAGGAATCATCGCGCTGAACATTTGAAAGTTGAAAGGTATAAATAGCTTGAACCTGGCCCGGTCCGGTGGTAAATTTTTTTTAGAAAGCCCATATTCCGCCCGTGCAGTGTTCTAATTCCTAGATAACTACCTGTCCAATGTCCAAATACTTTCCCGTTTATAAAAAAACCTAAAAATCCGGAAAAAATTGTGTTTCTGTTTCGGAAAGTGGTAACTGTTTTATGAAAATCTTATTCACGGACATAAAGCGTTCGGGTTAGGGGTTCAACAACTAGTAATATATATATATATATATATATATATATATATATATATATATAGAATGGCCGCTGCGCCTTGCACATCAAAATCCCCCAAAACACAACTAGGTGGGAGGGGGGAGACTGGGAGGGGGGAGTGTGTTGATAAAATCTTCCCTTGTTTTCCCTTAATATGTATACCAAATTTGGTGCAGATTACCTTAGCCGTTTAGGCGTGTACAAAACGAACAGACAGACAGACTGACATCATCATCATCATCGGATCACCTGAAGATCAGGACCTCCAGCCTTCTAGTTAGCCTTATAAGGCTAACTAACGAAAATATCACGACCTAACCTAACCAATCGTTAGGTCAACTGTACGCCCTTGACGATTGGTTAGGTTAGGTCGTTATATTTTCGTTAGTTAGCCTTATAAAGCTAACTAAAGAAGGTTGGGGGCCCTGACCTTCAGGTGATCCTCATCATCCTCTACACATATAAATAAGATACTATATATATATATATAACGCACAATAATGCGAAAGTTAAAAACGCAGAAAGTCGAGAACTGCATCCATGGTTTGGTTTAATTTAAAGTAGGACCGAAATACTTAGTACAACTTCAATTTGTAGAGAATAAATGCAAAAAACTTCACTTTTTTTCTACGTGAAGGTCAAAATATGAAAATAAAAACCCACTCTAATAGACAGAGTTTATTTCTACAACAGTTTCGACGCCCACTGGCATCCTCCTCGGGTGGATACAGAAAAGTGAGGAGGATGCCAGTGGGCGTCGAAACTGTTGTGGAAATAAACTCTGTCTATTAGAGTGGGTTTTTATTTTCATATTGTAGAGAATATGTATTGTTTTTGCCTCAGCAGTCAAGCGTCCGAGTTCATTAGTGTTGTAGTCATGCTTTCCCAGTAAATAAAGATGAGCTCAGAATTTGAGAAAACAAATTTCCGTTCGAAAAATGGGTATAAAAAAAGAAGGGTGCGAAGCAACTGCGTGCCCGAAGGGTATTTTCTCCGAAAAGTCTAACTTAAAGCGTATGGGAAATGCCACAAACTGAGAATGAGAATGAATCTACTTGAAAATGTATTCTTTTGAGATTTTCTCCTCGGATTTCTCCTGAAATGAGAATAAAGAAATAATATTAGATCTCCAATTCATTGTCAGAGTTAATGACTCGTGACACGTGATTCATAAAATTTCACTCGAAATGAAATTACTCACTATACGTTTATCTTTACGAGCTTAAATTATATTAGGTAATTTTTTATTAAATCTTATCTACATCCGAAAAAGCATTTAAATAGGAAATGAAAAATATATAAAATGATTCACAAATATGCGTATATATAAATATATTTTGTAATATTACTATTAATATTTTATTGCTAAATAATTTTATATTAATATTAAAAATTAAAGCGAACATCAGCTGAATCATAAAAAATGTTTGTTAGATAAAAAAATGGGATTTTATATCATTACTTCTCACTCATCGTGACGTAATTGCGGGCCCGATGAGTATTCTCATGAAAAATCTAAATTAACACGTTGACTGCCCTGTATTATATATATGCAGTGTTGGGCACTAAAGCGTTAATCCGATAACAGTTAATTAACGAAGTTAAATTTTTTTAACGGACTATTAACGGAAGTTAATTTCCATTTATCGTTATCGGACCAGTTAACCTCCGATAACTCGATATTTAGTCTGTTAAAGTCCGTTAACACGTTAACTGAGAGGAATCATTCACGGAAGATCACCGCTCCGCGAATGAATTCAAACCGCCATAACTTCAGTCTGCCAATTCCGTCCTCTGCCGCAGTGGAACGGCTCTTCTCTCTCGGCAAGGACATCCTGAGGCCCAAGAGGTCAAGACTAGCAGTTGGGCCTAACTTTGAGAAGTTGGTCTTTCTGAAGGGCAACCAGCACATTGTGTCATAGTCTTTAATAAATGTGCCTAAAATTTAATTTTACCTTTCAGTTCCCGCCATAATAATTCTCTGGTAAATTAAAATTTAGTTAATGGTTAGTGGTTACAAGGGTTTCAAAACATGTAATCAGTACATTTTTTATTAAAAATAAAAAAAAGTTATTAAGCAAAAAAGTTGCAAAACTTGATAAAAATACAGTTAAATACCTATTTATTGTTGGATTTTGCATAAATAAACATTTTCTATGGGTTTTAAAGCTTTTTTCCTTGTTTTTTTAATGTTAGTAAAGAAATAGTTATCGTTAACGGATTATCGTAACTTCCGTTAACTTTGTAGTAAAATTATCGGATTATCGTTATCGGAGTTAAAAATTGGGGTTAACGGATTATCGTTATCGAAGTTAACTTTTTGGTTAACGGTGCCCACCACCGTAATACAGTCACTGTTCTGAAGGCGCCAGTATAACACAGGTGTTATACACCAAATCATGCCGAAAGCGCTGCGTATTGCTCGTTTGTTATACACTCAATGGATTATTCTATGGCTTTAAAAAGCGTGGCCCCAAGCGTGACCCCCCCAAAAAAAAACTGTGGCGTTCACTGGAAGGTAATATACTTTTCATTATTGTTTGAATTTAGATTGTGTTGCCCAACGTTTAGCTTTTACCCCAGGTTCCGGGACGTGGACCCAGTTGGACGTGGAACCCATCTTTTTTTTCTTTTATTACAAATTATTACAAATACAAATAGGTAATGATATCTGAAATACAATGATATCTGAAATTACACACGTGTTATACATGGCCTGTAAGACGGCTTCAAAGCTCAAGCGTATTTCATATGTGTTACACGTGGCGCACGAATAACAAATATGAAATAATAAAAATCCCTCTATCTACCTAATCTGATTTCAGAAATGAGTACAACTGATACCAAACATCTACTGCTGATGCAGTGAATTTGTTTATGCCAAAAAAAATGTTGGCGCCGTGGGAATTTTTCTCGAAATGGGCGTGGCAGTCAACGTCAGCGGAAAAAACAACATTGGGAACGGATCGATTTGAAATTTGCCTCCTTTAAAAATCCTCATTTTCGAATCCCTCATTCTTAGACGAAGAATGAGAATAGCGGAAGAGAGTGGAAAAGAATCCAAAACCTTTGATATCCTAACATCCTACACAAAAGTAATCCCCCAAATAAGGCTGGATCTTCAGAGGGAACAGCCCCCCGCCCACAACAATCCAACACCGAACATTCGTTTGAAACAAAAGATGGTTTACAATTTGCAGAAACAAAACCCCTTTAACAGCTTTCTTGATACAGAATGCAATTAATTCACTTTTATACTTTGACTCCTTTATGACACTGTTTTACGCTCTAAAAAACGCATAAATGGTCAGAAAAAATTATAAATAAATTTAATAACTCGCTTTATTAATGTCGAATGCAAAGAATGTTTCCCCATTTTTATCATTAAAAAGGGTACAATATGCCAACAAAATTGCTTAAAAATAACAGAAATTCATGGAGGGGAAAATTAATTCAAAATTTTAGTTTAGTCAGAAAAACAAACATTAACTTTTATCGTATATATATATATATATATATATTAACTGCAAACACGCAGTATAATTAACGTAAAGAACGACGCTTGTATAGGAGAATATATATACAGTACTTCAATTAATATTTCGGATAAAGACTTTTACAGATTAAGTCTTAGATAGATCGTAAAGGATTTACTGTTTTATAAAGCAACGCTCCGCCCATACACCCACTGAGGATACGAACAGCTTGCAACATCATTGCCAAGTACGCAACGAGTCAACGTACTGACGAGGCTTTCGTACGTGGCTCATCACCAGTGCCAAAAGAAAAGTTGTATTTTCACATTCAAATGAGTGTTCGCATCCGTAATCCTTTCACGAGTGTTTTGTCGTTTCCGAAATCAAATCTGGACTCGGTTCCGATTTCATATACCAGAATCGAGAGAGATATTCGGATTTGAGATTTGAATAATCAACTGTTTACAGGCATAGGCTGAAAATATTGAGATTTTTTTAAGTAGTTTCTATCTCTTAAAAGGAAAATTTTGATCGTTTAAAATGCATAAAGAATAAATATCTAATGTTGGGTAAGAAATCGTGTTTGCAGTGTCATGCCCACAGGGCCATTTCTAGCATTTTTGGGGCCTTAGACAAGATTTTTTTGGGGCCCCCAACCCCATTAGCTGATCATTTGCCAGATATGCATCAAAACATCTGCCTTATATACGTATAATGTATAATGTGATATATATATATATATATATATATATAACTGCAAACACGCAGTATAATTAACGTAAAGAACGACGCTTGTATAGGAGATATTCTGCGCAAGACGAGAGAGAGAGACGAAACAAATGAAAAAATGAGGTAACCACCCGGGAATCGAACCGGGATCTTCAGATTGCCGGTCAGATGCGATAACCATTACACCATGGGCCTCACTCTTCCAAATGCCGTAATTCTTCTACATACTCGCAGAAACCTCATTTTTTCATTTGTTTCGTTCTCTCTCTCTCGTCTTGCGCGGAATATCTCCTATACAAGCGTCGTTCTTTACGTTGATATATATATATATATATATGAAAATTATTTCACGAAAGTAACACGTGAAAAATATTTATGATGAACAAAACCACGAAGGAAAGGAAACAACGAATGGTGCTCAAGCGCTTTCGTCTAACGACATCCTCAGGAACACTGAAGTACATAAAGAGTTACAGCCTATATATAGGTTACAGAAAAAAAAAAAATACATGTCCACTTCACCTTCTCTGCCCTACCTGTACGGTCTTATTAAAACCCACAAACCTGCAACCCTATGCGTCCTATTATTAGCTCGGTGGGCTCTATTACTTATAAACTCTCCAAATGGCTTGTCAAAGTCGTGTCCCCCATTCTCGGAACTATCTCTGATTCACATGTAAAAAATTCCATGGATCTTACTGAAAAATTGAATAATGCACGTATTGAAACTAACGATAGATTGATCAGTTTTGACGTTTGTTCATTGTTTACAAAAGTGCCGATTGACGATATGCTTGACTTTCTCTCCCAAGAATTACATAAGTATGACCTGCCACTACCTTCACACATTGTTTTGGAACTTATTAAGCTTTGCATCAAAGATTGTAAATTCACTTTCAATAACAAGTATTATCAGCAAGTTTTTGGGATGGCCATGGGCAACCCCTTGTCGCCCCTCCTCTCCAATATTTACATGGAGTTTTTCGAAATTACTTACATTCCGAGAATCCTGGGGGTTGGCATCCCTTGGTTGCGGTACGTCGACGATATTTTGTGTATCTGGCCCATGAATCGTGACCTGGATAACTTCCTCCTTCAGTTAAATGATCAAGTCCCCTCCATTAAGTTTACTTTAGAAGTGGAACAAGACAACTCAATCCCGTTTTTGGATGTGCTTGTACATAGGGAAAGCCCAGGTTTTAAGTTTAGCATCTATCGGAAAAAAACAAACAATTTGTCCTACGTACACTTTTACTCGGGACATGACACCCCCACTAAGAAGGCCATTTTTTCTTCAATGTTTCTCCGCGCCCTTAGGATCGCCAATCCGGAATACATCGATGCAGAATTAGAAAAATCAACGGTATTGGAAGTGATCTGTGTTATCCATCTGCGTTTATGGAATCTTGTCTCAACAAGGCAAAACGAACTTTCTATCGTGTCAATAATAACACTCGTACTTTGTCAAAAAATATTTTAGTACTTCCATTTTTCCCGGCCTTTTAGGCATTGCTAATGTACTTAAACTTTTGGATATTAATGTAGTATTTTCATACAACAATATTGTGAAAAATATCATAGTAAAAAATAGCCCTACCAATAATTCAGGCATTATCTATAAAATTGGTTGTAAACAATGTGATTCCTTTTACATAGGTCAGACGGGAAAGGATTTGCACACACGTATAAAACAGCATCAATATTCCGTTAGAACAGGACAGTCGTCCAGTGCCCTTTTTGTCCATTTGTCAGAGTTATCCCACTGTATTGATTGGAATAATGCTTCAGTTTTATTTCACTCTAGCAACATTGTTAATTGAAATATTCTTGAGTCTGCCATTATCCAACTTACAAATAACTTCAACATAAGCAAAGGTCTTTTTCAACTCGATCCTGTTGTTTTGAATTCCTTCAGAACAGATTTAGATAAGAAAGGTAGAACGCTAAATATTTGGTAAACTTGTATGCTACTCTATTAACTTTTAATTTTCATTTTATTTTTATATACATCGAACCTTAACCAAAAAAAGGCAGTGTTAAAACCTGGGCAGATTTCCAGTATAAATTTCTTTTTTTTTTTTTTTAATAACATTGGTTGGAAATAATTCATTTGATCTTGTGCTAAAAATCGATATTTTTTCCTTACAAATTTGTATGCCTCTCCGATAATCCTTTAATTTTTAATTTTTATTTTTACCGCTCTGTTTATTGCATATATTATATATATATATATATATATATATATATATACTCTATATATATATATATACTGTATATATTTATATATATATATATATATATTTTTTTTCTGTAACCTATATATAGGCTGTAATCTTTATGTACTTCAGTGTTCCTGAGGATGTCATTAGACGAAAGCGCTTAAGCACCATTCGTTGTTTCCTTTCCTTCGTGGTTTTATTCATCATATATATATATATATATATATATTTAGGAGAAATCCAATGACAAGGAGAAATGTAAATGCCATGAAAAGTCTTCTTTAATGCGCAACGTTTCGAGCAATACGCTCATCTTCAGGCTGTATGATAACAATGTGAAATTAAAATCAATAATTGAATGAAAAACAAGACAAAGAAAATTTCTATAACCTATTCATAAAGGCAAATTTTAAAAGACTGAAAAAGAGGGTTAAATTCTAAGTTATACAGATTTACATTTAAAATTAAGAAGCTATTTTTAAATACATATAGTAATGTGAAATTAATACACTGGAAAAATTAACAATAGTACACTGGAATAATGAAACTAACTAACCTTTCACTGCAATTTCCGAGGCTAGACTGATTTAAGCAGAGACAAAACGAGAAAACATAAGAAAGATAAGATAAGATAAGATAAGATGGTGAGGGCGATTGGGAAGGGGGGATTATAAGGAATTGGGGAAGGAGGAGGGATTATAAGAAGTTTAAAGGGACAGCTGATGAGTCAACATTTAGCGTAGGGGTCAAAGTTTTAATGTAAAGCGATTCCAAAATTCTAAGTGAGTTGGGACAAGTATTACAACCAAGAATTTTAAAATTGTCTAAAGTGACATCAGTTTTACATTTTATACTGTGTTCCCGAATACTAGAAACTTCTTTAGTTTTTAAAATTTTACCTGTTCGGCCACTTATTCCCATATGCGAATAAAATCTAGCCCTGAGAGCGAACAGTGCTGCCAATGTAATTCCCAAGGAGACACCTAGGCAGGTAAATAAAATATACAACACCGCTACGCAACGAGTCAGGGGTTCGATCCTTCGCTGAGAAAAAGCTACCTAAAGACGTTTTATTAATAAATATGATGCGGAAATCAGTATGATAAAAAAATTTCCTTAACAACTTTGTAAATTTAAGCTTAAATTCCTTATTCAAAGGACCCATTTCAGGTACCAAGAAATATTTTATATCCTTCGGCACTGTAATACAAGGAAGTTGAGGGCTATAAACATTATTTAAGAAGGATCTAATTAGTTTATCTACATATTGAACAGGAAAACTATTATTGGTAAAGTATGATCTTAGATTATTAAATTCATCATTAAGTAAGGTAAAACTAGAGGTCAAATTATATCCTCTGAACAGGAGAGTTTTAATACAAGACATTATAGTTGAAATCAGTAAAACTAAAAAAATTCATGCCCAAACCAGTGAAAGTGGGTTTCCTGTAAACTGATGTAGTAATAGAATCACCGTTTTTCGAAATTAAAGATCTAAAAAGGGAAGGAGCCATTTTTCTCAGTTTCCATTGTATACGTTATATTGGGGTGCAAAGAATTTAGGAAGTTAAAGAATTGTTGCGCTTGTACCGCATTATCAAAGACAGCTACCAATATAGTTTTCCTGTTCAATATGTAGATAAACTAATTAGATCCTTCTTAAATAATGTTTATAGCCCTCAACTTCCTTGTATTACAGTGCCGAAGGATATAAAATATTTCTTGGTACCTGAAATGGGTCCTTTGAATAAGGAATTTAAGCTTAAATTTACAAAGTTGTTAAGGAAATTTTTTTTATCATACTGATTTCCGCATCATATTATTATAAAACGTCTTTAGTTAGCTTTTTCTCAGCGAGGATCGAACCCCTGACTCGTTGCGTAGCGGTGTTGTATATTTATTTACCTGCCCTAGGTGTCTCCTTGGGAATTACATTGGCAGCACTGTTCGCTCTCTAGGGCTAGATTTTATTCGCATATGGGAATAAGTGCCGAACAGGTAAAATTTTTAAAAACTAAAGAAGTTTCTAGTATTCGGGAACACAGTATAAAATGTAAAACTGATGTCACTTTAGACAATTTTAAAATTCTTGGTTGTAATACTTGTCCCAACTCACTTAGAATTTTGGAATAGCTTTACATTAAAACTTTGACCCCTACGCTAAATGTTGACTCATCAACTGTCCCTTTAAACTTCTTATAATCCTCCTCCTTCCCCAATTCCTTATAATCCCCCCTTCCCCAATCGCCCTCACCATCTTATCTTATCTTATCTTATCTTATCTTATGTTTTCTCGTTTTGCCTCTGCTTAAAATCAGTCTAGCCTCGGAAATTGCAGTGAAAGGTTAGTTAGTTTCATTATTCCAGTGTACTATTGTTAATTTTTCCAGTGTATTAATTTCACATTTACTATATGTATTTAAAAATAGCTTCTTAATTTTAAATGTAAATCTGTATAACTTAGAATTTAACCCTCTTTTTTCAGTCTTTTAAAATTTGCCTTTATGAATAGGTTATAGAAATTTTCTTTGTCTTGTTTTTCATTCAATTATTGATTTTAATTTCACATTGTTATCATACAGCCTGAAGATGAGCGTATTGCTCGAAACGTTGCGCATTAAAGAAGACTTTTCATGGCATTTACATTTCTCCTTGTCATTGGATTTCTCCTAAATATTAAATTGAAGCTCTGTAGAAGCAACCCGCATGATTATATATATATATATATATATATATGCGCCTCGTTGGTGTAGTGGTTAGCGTCGCTGACTACGAACCCATCGGCCCCGGGTTCGATACCCGACGGCAGGCGCGTAGCAAAACCCAGCTGTTCATCCTTCCACACAATAAAGAAAGTGGTTGGTAGATAAATGAGTACCCTAGGTAGCCTAGTGGGCTGCTGATGGGGCGTGGTTCGGATTCCACGTTAAACTGTAGGTCTAAGGTGGAGTGAAAAGCTTGACCTTCGTCAGAATGAACAATTCGGGCGGAAGCTAACCAAAGGTATGGAAAGTCCCACGTGCCATGCACAACGTCCTTAACTTTTCATCCATGAAGCAGCGCAACCATGCTGGTTGTTTTGCATATATATATAATATATATATATATATATATATATATATATGATGATAAAACCACGAAGGAAGGAAAACACAGAATGGTGCTCAAGCGCTTTCGTCTAATGACATCCTCAGGAACACTGAAGTACATAAAGAGTTACAGCCTATATATACAGAAAAAAAAAAAATATATATATACAATAAACGGAGAAATAAAAATAAAAATTAAACATTAAGGGATTGTGGGAGGAGCATACAAATTTGTAAGGAAAAACTACCGATTTTTAGTACTTTTGCTCGAATCCAACACAAGATCAAATGAATTGTTTCCAACCAATGTTATAGTTAATTAAAAAAAAATTATAAATTGAAAAATATAAATAAAAATAAAACTTATAAGAGGAGCATACAAATTTATACTGGAAATCTGGCCAGGTTTTAGCAC
The DNA here is from genome assembly GCA_023014485.1 of Bathynomus jamesi. Taxonomy (NCBI): domain Eukaryota; kingdom Metazoa; phylum Arthropoda; class Malacostraca; order Isopoda; family Cirolanidae; genus Bathynomus; species Bathynomus jamesi. The sequence goes on along the minus strand of JAJOZX010001402.1, from coordinate 560,577 downwards.
TCCACTCTACCCTTCTTGTCTAAGTTCGATATATATAAAAGTAAATTGAGAAATAAAAGTTATTAGAGTAGCATACAAGTTGCGGTACGTCGACGATATTTTGTGTATCTCCCCATGAATCGTGACTTGGATGACTTCCTCCTTCAGTTAAATGATCAAGTCCCCTCCATTAAGTTTACTTTAGAAGTGGAACAAGACAACTCAATCCCGTTTTTGGATGTGCGTGTACATAGGGAAAGCCCAGGTTTTAAGTTTAGTATCTATCGGAAAAAACAAACAATTTATCCTACGTACACTTTTACTCGGGACAAGACACCCCCACTAAGAAGGCCATTTTTTCTTCGATGTTTCTCCGCGCCCTTAGGATCGCCAGTCCGGAATACATCGATGCCGAATTGGAAAAAATCAACGGTATTGGAAGTGATCTGTGTTATCCATCTGCGTTTATGGAATCTTGTCTCAACAAGGCAAAACGAACTTTCTATTGTGTGAATAATAACATTCGTACTTTGTCAAAGAATATTTTAGTACTTCCATTTTTCCAGGGCTTTTTAGGCATTGCTAATATACTTAAACTTTTGGATATTACTGTAGTATTTTCATATAACAATAGTGTGAAAAATATCATAGTAAAAAATAGCCCTACCAATAATTCAGGCATTATCTATAAAATTGGTTGTAAGCAATGTGATTCCTTTTACATTAGTCAGACGAGAAAGGATTTGCACACACGTATAAAATAGCATCAGTATTCCGTTAGAACAGGACACTCGTCCAGTGCCATTTTTGTCCATTTGTCAGAGTTATCCCACTGTATTGATTGGAATAATGCTGCAGTTTTGTTTCACTCTAGCAACCTTGTTAATAGAAATATTCTTGAGTCTGCTATTATCCAACTTACAAATAACTTCAACATAAGCAAAGGTCTTTTTCAACTCGATCCTGTTGTTTTGAATTCCTTCAGAACGGATTTAGATAAGAAGGGTAGAACGCTAAACCTTTGGTAAACTTGTATGCTACTCTAATAACTTTTATTTTTCAATTCATTTTTATATATATCGAACTTAGACAAGAAGGGCAGAGAGCTAAAACCTGGGCAGATTTCCAGTATAAATTTGTATGCTCCTCTTATAAGTTTTATTTCTTATTTTTATTTTTCAATTTATTATTTTTTTTAATTAACTATAAGTTTATAACATTGGTTGGAAACAATTAATTTGATCTTGTTTTTGGAATCGAGCAAAAGTGCTAAAAATCAGTAGTTTTTCCTTACAAATTTGTATGCTCCTCCCACAATCCTTTAATGTTTAATTTTTATTTTTATTTCTACGTTTATTGTGTATATATATATATATATATATATATATATTTTTTTTCTGTAACGTATATATCAGCAGACAAAATCGAAAGAGTTCAAAGACGAGCAACTAAGATGATTCCATCGCTTAGGTCAAAGTCGTACGAGGATAGGCTTAAGGAGTTACAATTGACTACACTCGAGACTAGGAGGCTAAGGGGTGATCTAATCCAGGTTTTCAAAATTATGAATGGGTTCGATAACGTAGATAGAGATAGCTTTTTCGAAATATCTCAATATAATAGGACTAGAAATAATGGGTGTAAGTTGACAAGTAGAAGGTTCGAGACAGCAGTTGCCAAAAACTTTTTTACGCATAGAATAGTAAATAGCTGGAATAGTTTGCCGGTAGAAGTAATTAGTAGCACGTCTATAAACATGTTTAAAAATCGATTAGACGCATGTGTTGATAGATTGGGTATAGTTTAAGGTAGTAAAATTAAGGCTTTGTGGTGATAGATCCCACAGCTCAACACAAGTGTTGTGGAATATAGGGAGGCAGCAGCTTGGGTTAGGGGATACTCTCTCTCCTTACACCCCCCCCCCCATTTAAAGAGATTCCTCTGCGAGCGGTGCCCCCATAGTACTGTGAGGTATTGAAAAACTCATGATCTTCACTTGCCCCACAAAACCTTTAAATGGAGACCCAAAATGGGTGCACACACATTTCTACATTACTGCCAGTCTTTACAGCCACACCTACACTTTTCCTCCTAAGTATATATATTGTAATGTATATGGTGGTAAATTTTGACTTGGTCCGCAATCGATATGGACCGTGACTTATTTTTGGTTGGCAAGGTACTAGTAGTATTGATGGATACCGTAATGAAATTGACTGGATTCTTCGGATCTGATATATTTGCATGTCGGTTATAAATAGATATAGAGTGTAACAGTCTATTATGACTTGATCCCCTGGATCCAGAGATTCTATCTTTAGTTTTAAATCGATAATTTAATTAGTTTTAAATTGATAATAATTTAGTTTTGTAAAAATTGGTCGTTGCCAATGTACAGGAAGTTCTTACATAAATTTTTCATGTTCTTGTGGTTCGGAACCACGTAAAATTGTAGGTCCCCTCCGCCACCACGGAGGACATACACAATGCACAATTACGAACACAGTTAGGTAGACCAGCCATGAGTGGATCCTAGGGTCTTTGCTGGTCTGAAACATTATAACATTATAACATTATATAGGCTGTAACTCTTTATGTACTTCAGTGTTCCTGAGGATGTCATTAGACGAAAGCGCTTGAGCACCATTCTGTGTTTCCCTTCCTTCGTGGTTTTATTCATCATAAATATTTTTCACGTGTTACTTTCGTGAAATAATTTTCATATATATATATATATATATATGTAAAGAACGACGCTTGTATAGGAGAATATTCCGCGCAAGATGAGAAGGAGAGAACGAAACAAATGAAAAAATGAGGTAACCACCCGGGAATCGAACCCGGGATCTTCATTTGTTTCGTTCTCTCCTTCTCATCTTGCGCGGAATATTCTCCTATACAAGCGTCGTTCTTTACGTTAATTATACTGCGTGTTTGCAGTTTAAATGTATATAATGTACGGCATGCGAAAGGTGCCCCCTTGGGGCATTGGTTTCTGCGCGTATGTAGAGGAATTACGGCATTGATTGAGTGAGGCCCGTGGTGTAATGGTTATCATATCTGACCGGCAATCGGAAGATCCCGGGCTCGATTCCCGGGTGGTTACCTCATTTTTTCATTTGTTTCGTTCTCTCCTTCTCATCTTGCGCGGAATATTCTCCTATACAAGCGTCGTTCTTTACGTTAATTATACTGCGTGTTTGCAGTTTAAATGTGTGTGTATAATATATTATATATATATATATATATATATATATACACACACACATATATATATATATATATATATATATATATATATATATGCGCCTCGTTGGTGTAGTGGTTAGCGTCGCTGACTACGAATCCATCGGCCCCGGGTTCGAGACCAAGTGACTGCAGCCGGCGCGCAGCAAATCCCAGCTGTTCATCCCTCCACACAATAAAGAAAGTGGTTGGTAGATAAATGGGTACCCTGGGTGGCCTAGTGGTTAAGACGCTGGGCTGCTGGTGGGGCATGGTTCGGATTTCACGTTAAACTGTAGGTCTAAGGTGGAGTGAAAAGCTTGACCTTCGTCAGAATGAACAATTTGGGCGGGAACTAACCAAAGGTTATATATATATATATATATATATATATGTGTGTGTGTGTGTGTGTGTGTGTGTGTGTGAGAGAGAGAGAGAGAGATAAGCATAAATAGGACAGAAAGCGAAATAGTTACTAATTTTTTAATTTATTTTAAAGAATATGCCTAAACTAGCATTGCACACAATAAGCCAAATTTACATCGCCAAAATGAAAATTTTCATTGAAAGTTAGTGGTACTTTTGTTGTAATTTTTAAACATAATTAACACTGCACACTTTGAATAAAAGCATTTTTACATTTTTAAAACCATTTCACTCAATAAATACAAAGATTGTTTCGAATTCAATCCCTATTGTATCCTTCAGAAATTTTGTCCCCTACACTTTTTTGAACCGAAATCATCGATGATCTCGTTATACGACAGTTGCCGGCCAACCATATGATTAATACTTATTATGGCCAGTCCACTTATTAAATTATTATTAAATTATAAATAACTTTAAACATAAAATGCGAAGGCTGATGGGGCATCCTAACCGCCGCAGGGCCCTAGGCAGTCGTCTATTTCACCTATTGAAGGAAACGGCCATGGGCATGGGCATCAGCAATTAAATTGGCATTTGGAAAGCGTGGTTCTTACTTTTAATGCCAAAACTGCAAAACATATCAAACAACTTATCTCCATCAGGAGGAAAAAGGAGTCAAAAGATCTGTATGGTCACCAAAAATAATTAATAATAATAATAATAATGATAATAATTTTATTAAGTAATTTTTTCTCTTATACATACAGTGTATACCTAGGGTGACCAGATTTTTGCGATTCCAATGCGGGACGGATCCATTGGTACACTAATATACTCGTATGATATCTCGATAACACTCCACAGGTCAACCAATACCTTTTAAAAGCATTTTGCAGCACTCTATAGGCATTTTACTTTATCTTTCAAAGATATATAACGGACAAATAATTGTACTACCAAAAAGTAATTTTATATAGTTTACTTACCTAATTTATTGAAAAACATTTTATTTAATTGTACTTAGCACTGGAATGTAGAAAAAGTAGAAAAACATTTAATACATTTCACCATGCTCTCACTCTTTGCTTTTTTAATAAAAGGATATTCTTTTTTTAATTCTTCATTGAAAGTGCACTTTCTTTTTGAAGTCATTTTTAAAATGTATGGGTACTCTGACAATTATATAACACGTCAACACCATTATAATTCAAAATTTTAACTGACGAGCGTCGGCCGTCGAGGTCTGTCCAGTGGTGGGCACCGTTAACCAAAAAGTTAACTTCGATAACGATAATCCGATAATTTTACTACAAAGTTAACGGAAGTTAACGATAATCCGTTAACGATAACTATTTCTTTACTAACATTTAAAAAAATCAAGGAAAAAAGCTTTAAAACCCATAGAAAATGTTTATTTATGCAAAATCCAACAATAAATAGGCATTTAACTGTATTTTTATCAAGTTTTGCAACTTTTTTGCTTAATAACTTTTTTTTTTATTTTTAATAAAAAATGTACTGATTACATGTTTTGAAACCCTTGTAACCACTAACCATTAACTAAATTTTAATTTACCAGAGAATTATTATGGCGGGAACTGAAAGGTAAAATTAAATTTTAGGCACATTTATTAAAGACTATGACACAATGTGCTGGTTGCCCTTCAGAAAGACCAACTTCTCAAAGTTAGGCCCAACTGCCAGTCTTGACCTCTTGGGCCTCAGGATGTCTTTGCCGAGAGAGAAGAGCCGTTCCACTGCGGCAGAGGACGGAATTGGCGTATTGTACTCAGGAAGAGGTTGATGAAGATCTGCTCCCCCATGAAGTCAGAGTCGGCCATGTCTACCTTCCATCAGTGTCCAGCCAAGTGTCGACAAGTCTCTTGGCCTTCTGCTTGACACTGGTACTTGAGCCACCGGCCGTCCACCCAGCGAAGAGGTCGTCAGGCATGCTGCTGTCGCTAGAGCTGGTGGTGCTGTGTTATTTAATTCGACAACAATATTACAATCAGTGAATAAAAACTATTATTCAAATTTTACATACTATATATACTTTTTTAGAGATTTACTAACGCAGTGTAAAAATACTTATTCATTAGTCATTACTATAAATTAATTTTTCTCAACCGTACATTTTACCATACGTATCTCCATTAGTGATGTAGCGGATGTCATTTTTTTCACATCCGCGGATGCGGATGCGGATGAGGATGTTTGATTTCAACATCCGCGGATGCGGATGCGGATGTCTACATTTTCGTTATTTTTTAGGATATATTCGAGATTTGTTGTGTTTAACGTATATAATAAGTTATTATATAGAGAGAGCTGTAGCTATAATGTAGTATAATTGATTAATTGTACAATAATTGCTGTACTTTTCTCTGACATATAAAATAATATCAAGCATCTAACTAATATAGAAATCAATCAGTGAATTCGTCTGCAAATAAATTCGTTATATTTTGTTGAGTTTCAGCCACAATTAGAAACCGTAATTGTGTTACCAGGATGCGGGACGTGAACCCAACTCAAATGCACCCCACCGACCTCTTTCCCCAACCTCCACCCTTATAGAAAGATCTTTAATTAGCTTGATAACTATTTATATTAAGTTTAAAGTTTTATTAGGCATATTTATAAATGAGTAATTAAAATAAAGTAAACTAAGATGTTCATCGTTTAATGTTCAAACTTAATTTAGGAAGGTTATCTTAAGGAACTTAATTTTTCTGCCTTTTCTGCTGCCAGTCTGTTTCTCTTTTCATCATATATTAATCCAGCACTGCTAAATAATCTCTCGCTTGGTACGTTGTTGGAGGACAGGCTAAATGTTTCCTTGCAAGTTTACTCAAGTATGGATAGATATTCTGCGTATTTTTCCACAACTAATAGGATTGTCACATGCAGCCAGGCGTTTTTCTTGGTGATAGCTCTCGATCATTTTTACTACATCTTTTGACATCGCGTAGGTCTCGTCATTGCTGCTTGACTCAAGAAACTGAGAGACAGATTCTGTGATAGATTTGCTTGTTGAAGGTGTTGGTTCTGTCACTGAAACTTTTATTCTTTGGGGGGTGGCGAAGCGACAGATTCAAGAGATTGAAGCTCTTCAACTGCTTTGCCAAGTGATGATTTAACTCGTTCTAATGTACTAGGTGAAAATACTTAGCTTTGTAACGTGGATCTAAGTAGGTTGCAAGAGAGTAACTTCATACAAGAACAGCCTCTCGTCTTGTCGCTTGCATCACTTTTGCGCACAATGAACTAGTTCTATTAATATAGTAGAATTTGATAATTTCCGCTTATTAATGACGTTTTATCTCAACGGTCCACATCCGCACGACATCCGCAGTCCAAAGTGCGGATGCGGATGCGGATGCGGATACGAGAAAATGTGCGGATGTTCCGCGGATGCGGATGCGGATGTGACCTACATCACTAATCTCCATACGTATTAATATATATATAATATTATAGGACTTTTACTAACGTTAAAAGAACCTTCTTACCTTCAATAAAAAGCGCACAACCTCCCCTTGCGAGACCTGGAAGCAGACTGAAGTTATGGCGGTTTGAATTCATTCGTGGAGCGGTGATCTTCCGTGAATGACTCCTCGCAGTTAACGTGTTAACGGACTTTAACAAACTAAATATCGAGTTATCGGAAGTTAACTGGTCAGATAACGATAAATGGAAATTAACTTCCGTTAATAGTCCGTTAAAAAAGTTAACTTCGTTAATTAACTGTTATCGGATTAACCCTTTAGTGCCCAACACTGGGTCTGTCGTAGTGGAGGTTTCAAAAACGTTTTAAAACGTTTATGAGGGGATGCGCGGATGCCAGATCTACGATAATGAATACAAATTACATTTCATTTGTACGAAAATTGCATAAATACAAGAATGCGGGACATTGCATTGTCCCGCATTGGTCAATGTTTTTTGCGGAACTGAAACTCTAAATGCGGGACAGTCCTGCAAAATACAGGACGTCTGGTCACCCTATGTATACCTGTATATAATACCTATACAGTATATAAGTATTATATATATTATATAAGTATTATATAAGTATTATATATATTATATAAGTATTATATAAGTATTATATATATTATATAAGTATTATATAAGCATTATATATATTAATAAGTGATGAATAAAACCACGAAGGAAAGGAAACACAAAATGGTGCTCAAGCACTTTCGTCTAATGACATCCTCAGGAACACTGAAGTACATAGAAGGTTACAGCCTATATATATATATTATATATTTTTGTGTATAGCAAATATTCTCATCATTAGTATGCAAATAGTAATACCGTATAATGATGAAAACATTATCTCAGTTTTCAGAAGATAACATTCAAACATAAAAGAGACCAGTTACTTAGGAAACCAGAAGCCATACAGGCTTAACTATTATTAACTATTATTAGTGCCATTAACTTGAACTTGCCGCAAATATTTTTTAGCGCTTTGTCTGTATGTAAAAGGAAGCGTTAACTTGAGAGTTATAATAAAATGCTGGAAATAGGCTCCCACGTGCCTCCAAACACGTGGGGGTACGAACACGTTGAATCTTGTTTCTGAAGATGCTCGTCAATACACCGGTTGTAATTTTGTAATGTAGTTTCTGATGGCATTCTCCAAATCTGGGATACTGTTGGGGTTGTTTCTGTAGACATCTTCTTTCATTGCTCTCCGCACATAGTAATATGGGAGAATAAGATCTTGGGAACCGGAAGGCTAAAGTCCTTTAGATATTATTTTGTTCTCGAAAACCTCGTCCAGCATCACCATGGAGGTATTTCTAGCATTTATTATAACTCGCAAGCAGGGCCGGATTAACCATTATTAGGCTAATAAAGCTGTAGCCTTAGGCCCTCATATTTTTAGGCCCTCGAGTTTAGGCCCTAACGTTTATATCATAAACCCTAAATCTTTGTCACAAAGTTGGTTAAGTAATTTGGTATTCACAAACAACAGTAATCTAATTGATAATGTAGAAATATCCCCAACTATGATATCAGACCACAATATCATTGAAATAACAACTAATATAAAGGCAACAGGAAAGGAAAGAACACGCACAACAGAAAGAAGCAAATTCGAAATTTTTAATTTTCACTCCAAAGCTATAAACTGGGAAGATGTGACATCCAGCATGGAAGTAATAGATTGGAAAACCATTTTCGAGGCCAAGACAACGGAAGAGATGCTAATGACGTTAGAGGAGAAGACGTTAGAAATTGTGGAAAAACATGTCCCAAAGATACAACAAAGAGGAAAGAGAAGCAGGTTCGAAAGACAAAAGAGGGCATTGTTCCGAAAGAGAAAAAGAGTGATTGCAAAATTAAGTAATTGTAAAGATAACAACATCAGAAAGATATTAAATGATAAACTACAAAGTATCGATGTCGTCATACAGGAACAAATCGAGAAGCATACAGAAAAAGAAGATGACGCTATAGAAGCGATAAAGGCTAACTCAAAGTACTTCTATAATTTCGCAAAAAGAAAGTCAAAAAACCAAGCGACTATCGGACCTTTAAAAAATGAGAACAGGGATTTATCTGATGATCTAACAGAAGTATCTGAAATATTAAAAGCTCAGTATGAATCATCTTTCAGTACCCCAAAAACTGACAAATTGATATGCGATAGAAACACGTTCTTTGAAGAAGAACCACAAGGGGAAAGTATAACGGATTTCGACTTTACGACGGATGATATTACACAAGCCATAGGGAAACTAAAAACACACTCAGCGGCAGGACCGGATAAATGGAATGCCACACTGATCAAAAACTGCAAGAATGCAATCGCTGAGCCCCTATACTGGATATGAAGACGATCATTAGACACGGGAGAAATACCGGGCATCCTGAAGAGCGCGAACATAGTCCCAATATATAAAGGAGGAGATCGATCCGAGGCCAAAAACTATAGGCCAGTGTCGCTTACATCTCATCTCACTAAAATATTTGAAAGAATAGTTAGACAGAAAATCTGACTTTTTGGAAACTCAGAAAAAATTCAATGATAACCAACACGGGTTTCGATCAGGCAGATCATGCCTATTACAACTAATGGAACACTACAACAACATTATTGATTCACTTGAAAGTAACGAAAACTATGATGTACTATACACAGACTTTGCTAAAGCGTTCGACAAGTGTGACCACGGAATCATAATACATAAACTGAAATATATGGGAATAACAGGAAAAGTAGGGAAATGGATATATAATTTCCTTAGTGAGCGGAGGCAAGTCGTTACAGTACAAGGAGTATCTTCATCAGAATCAGAGGTCCTCAGCTCGGTACCACAAGGAACAGTATTAGCCCCACTACTCTTCATAATCATGCTAACTGACATAGATGAGGACGTTACCAGAGACAGCACAGTAACATCCTTTGCGGATGACACAAAGATCAGTAGAAAAATAAGAAACCCAGAAGACATAGGATCTCTACAAACCGACATAAACAAAATCTACAAGTGGACTGAAGACAACAATATGAAGTTTAACACCGAGAAATTTCAGCTATTACGGTACGGAAAAAGAGAAGACCTAAAGTCCAAGGAATATTATACCCCAAATGGACAGGAAATTCAAAGAAATTCCAGAGCAAAAGATTTAGGGGTTGTAATGACAGATGATGCGAAATTGAAACACAAAATAAGATAGCAGTAAACAGAGCAAAGAGAATAACGGGTCAGATATTGAGAACCTTTAAACGAAGGGATAGGAATGTAATGATTCCTCTACTGAAAACCCTGATAATACCCAAATTGGAATACTGCTCGGTCCTAACATCCCCATTAGGGTTATGACTTTTTAATTTTTTGTCATAAATATTATTTCCTGTATCATCAATCGATGAACTTTTGCTTGAAAACAATAAAAAAGGGCCTAATTCTTCAGAATTAAAAAAAAATGTCACCCCGAAAGCAAATATAGTATATTAGTTACAGGTTTATTTTAAGCAATAAGTAAAACAATTAAAACAATAATAGAGTAAATGTATAATATTGTATTTGTATAATTAATATGTATTGTATAGGTATAATGTTGTATAATATAATATATGTTTATGTATAATAATTGTGAAATAAACATGCAAATTTCTATTTATTTTATTAATTTTTTATTTTTTATTTTGGGGTGAAGTTTTTTCAAAATATATCGAAAAACTGTTATTTTCATTGTCAGGGGGCAAACGTTCATCGATTTATGATACAGGAACATGAGGTTATAAAAATGTCATAACCCTAATCCCCATATAAAAAAGAAGACATTAGACAGCTGGAGGGGATCCAAAGAAGCTTCACAGCCAAGATCAATGGGTGCAAAGAACTAAATTACTGGGAAAGGTTACGAGAACTAGACCTATATTCACTGGAAAGGAGAAGAGAGAGATACACCATTATTTACACTTGGAAAATAATGGAGAAACTAGTCCCTAATCTTACTCTGAATCCCATAACTCCCCAAACAACGGTGGAAAGTAGAAGCGGTAGACTATGTCGTATTCCCAAATTGAAGGCGAGACAGGGAACATCCTTAACCCTGAAAGAAAATAGTTTTGTAGTGAGAGGACCAAAACTGTTTAATCAGTTGCCCAAAGACCTAAGAAACACGAAGGGAGTTGCAGTGGAAATCTTCAAAAGAAGACTAGACGCCTGGCTCAGAACAATCCCCGATGAGCCGGGCGTACCTGGCTATGTGAGGTGGAGAGCGCAAGAATCCAACTCACTACTTCACCAGGCCAACTCGAGAGGAGGGGCGACAAGCTTGACCTTCGCGAAATGAGAAGTCATCGCGCGGAACCTTTGTAAGGTAAGGTAAGGTAAGGTATATTTTCGCCTGTCTGTTTGTGTCATTTATGCAAGCGCAAACCGTTTGACCTAGAGCTACCAAATTTGGCACGGGAACCCCTTATGGGATGATTGGATGAAGAATGTTAATAAATTAAATAATTAAAATTACTGGGCCCGAAGGCCCCAGCACCGCGATTAAACTACAGAAAAGAACGCAGCCGTGAAAATTTTGAGCTTCACATTGTGTCAAGATTTCTGAATCTTAACATTTTCATGACTAATTATTTGGTCAACTATAGAAAAGAACAGTCATGAAAATCTTGAGCTTCACATATATTTTTTTTAGGACGACTTCAAACCGTTTAACCTAGAGCTACCAAATTTGGCACGGAAACCTCTTATGGGATGAAGAATGTCAACACAGAGTCGGTCAGCCTGTCTGTTTGTCTGTTTGTGCGAATAGTTACAGGAAGTTAATGTGGCAATGTTTTTTTGCAGTTTTTGAAAATCCCAACAACTTTACCATGCCACCAAAGGAACGAATAAGTTTGGGCAGATCTACGTCAGCAGCCAGAAAAAATAAAGAAGCCCGGAAGCAGGAAAGCTCACAAGAAAGACAATCACGCTTTGAAGTTGACCGTGAACGACATGCAACAGCCAGAGCAAGAGAAAACCTCCAAGAAAGACAATCACGTCTTGAAGCTGTCCGAGAAAGTGTAGCAGCTACCAGAGCAAGAGAAACACCCGAAGAAAGACAATCACGCCTTGAAGCTGACCGTGAACGACATGCAACAGCAATGTGAAATTTATACCGGGCAACGCCGGGTACCTCAGCTAGTGTCATATATAACTGCATATCTTCGGAGGTGGAAACAGATTTTTTTTTAGTTTTAGTTGAGGTTTTTTTATATGTCATTATATTTGATGGTGTATTATTGTCGACATGTATATATGATTTTCATCCATTTTTGTATGATTGGCTTCAAAGAGTTAATCTGTTTTCGAAATTGTTTTTCAGACGTTGGGAATTTGGGTATAGTGTAATGATCATTCAGCATGTTGAAGAAAGGGGGATGTTTTGTTTGATATCACAGTTTAAAGCCAGGAAGGAGGAAATCATTCTCTATTTGAATTGTATGTTGTTTTTGCTGGTTTTTTTTTTTTTTTTTTTCCTGTACATAGCTTTGATTTTTGCTAGTTGTTAAATTTGGATAAATATACAGTTCTATTTGTTTGAAGATTTTATGAATTATATATAATATATAGTACATATATAGGCCCTTCCCTCTTATTAGCGTTAGGCTCCTCACAGCTTTAATCCGGCCCTGCTTGCTAGTACGTACTATTCAGTTTGTACCAGATGCAAACTGACTATTCAAGACACCCGGTATATTTCTTGTTACGCCTAATGTAGTTCTGTACATGTATAATTAGGACAATAAATTGTATTGTTTTTTTATATCTTATTATTATTATTATATTATTATTATTATAAAAATGTAAGATTTTTTACTTTGACGACTATAAAGAAAAGAATTATTTAAATATTTTATTTCTGATTGCTGAAGTTCAACAATCGTATGCTAAAACCAGTAAAATGAGTAAGCGTTACTGAGGTTTGTTTCCTTGAAAGACAGGAAATGTCTTGTGATTTTTTTTAGTGAATAGTTTTGCTTGCCAAGCCAAGGTGGGGAAATAAATTTGTCGAACGCTAAAATTAAATTTCCAAAGAAACACCCCAAAATCTGATAATTAGTCATTTTTTAAATTTTGTTTTTTTGTAGTTTTGTCGTTTTCACTGGTAAAATTTTACTCTCACGGGAGTGGGACTGCCACCAACTCCAGTCTAAACTGTAACAGAACCCTATAAATAGCTTCGGATTTTTGCATATTTGCATACGCGCATATGCAAATGCATATTTTAAGCATTTTTTAACGAAAGTGTATATTTCTAAGGTTTTTGTTTAAAATGCATATTTTGGGAAATAATCATAAAATTCTTAGTTTTTGTTTTAATGTCATGATAATAATTTAATAAAACACGTAGCTCGAGCAAAACATTGTATAAATAAAGCCTGTAAACTAATCAGCTGGCATCGATAACACTGCCGAAATCTTGATATTGCGGACATTCTTAAGTTAGTGTCATGTGGTGCTGGCAGAGTTTTCGCAATACAAAAATGTCCTTGCCGACAAAGATTTATTGCATCACGTTGTCATAAAGTGCAACTATGTCTGTTTGTAAATATGGTGTCCGTATGCTATATATAGATACAGTATCCTTGTGTCCTCGTATATATGTCGTGTTATTTTGTTTAGAAAACGGCTTTTCCCCACATTTTCGTGTATCTAACTGCTTTTTTGCTTTATTTTTCTAGTGAATTTCTTTTTAAAATATGCAGTGTTTTATCCTCAAATGAATAAATGTTATGCATATATTGCATCTTCCGATCATAACATTTAACTGGAAAGGTGATTAATTGATTATTTAACGGGGCCTATTTAAGTGCATATTTCGAGCATTTTGGTCGCATATGTATGATACATGCATATTTAACAATTTTTAAATGCATACAGATCCGAAACCTACCTATAAATAAATATTTTGCCGGTGATGCTAATCAGGGTTTGTGTTTCAACGAGAAGCGACTTATCATTAAGTTATATATGACAAACAATACTGCAAATACAAAATATACAGTATGTTTAAAAGAAAAGAACTAAATGAATAAGAATGCAAGAAAAATTATGATAATTATTATAGTAGGTATAATAAGACGTGACGTCCAACAGTCCTTTACAACCCACCATTAAAACGAGAGATTAGTAAATACCAAGAGCTAAAACAAAATGAAATTAGAAAAGCATAACCCTAAAAATCTGAAAAAAAGAACATTAAATTAATCCTTTTCGGCCACAAATATCTGGAACAATGATCACAATAAGAACGTAGCCTAAAAGGAACTTATATTAGTTAAAAGGTAATAAAAATGCAAATATAAATTGAAAAAGAAATTAAATAATATGAACACCACACAACAGTGACAAATCCTAGAATAATCACTAAGCAAGCATACCTCAAAAAAAATCAATAACAATAATAACTGACTAGATTAAATTTTTATTTAAATTCAGTAACTGGAACAAATTACCAGTTTAACGCGACTCTCACCACAGCGTCTTATATGATATGTTCAAGAAAATAACCACTAATGAAGCAAAACGAAGAAAATAAATACATACGATGGAGATGTTTACCGTTCAATGGCTAACAGAAGATTGATCGATTGACTGAGTTTAATGGTGCACCAACCCAATGGGTTATTAAGAGCAGAACGGAGACAGTGCGTGCTACCAAGTTAAGGATTAATCACGAGTGTTTAGGGCACAATAGATAGGAAGAGGAGCAAGAACCAAACAGAAAAATAGGACAGGAAAGTAAGAGACCCATCACCTCTTCAGCCACAGGGCCAACTCTGTAGCATTTGAAAAGAGGGCCTTTAGCTACATATACAGGGAAAGTGAGAGAAAAGGAAAAAGATTAAATGAATGCATACAATTGGAACTCCATCAAAAAGCTGAGTATAGGATAAGGAGGAAAGTCAAGACTGAGAATGGAGCATAGTTGAAAGGGTAGACAGGTAGAGAGAGATCTCGGCACACAGTTCGAAGACGCAAACGGGCAGCATTATATGCCGGACACTCAAGGAATATGGGAGAGAATAGGTGAGGCATGACAAGGGTGACTAAAAGTAGGAGGGTTATTGGTGATGCGTTATTGCTGGTGCGTAAGGCGACAAGTACCGAGGCGGAGCCTAGCTAGGACCACCTGTTCTCGCTGGGATAAATTATGTGATGGACAGTGTCACAGTGGAAAGGAATTGAAGGGGCTGCTTTAGGATAAAAGGCAGGAAGTGAATTCCAAACCTCCTGCCACCAACTCTGGACATAAGGCTGAAGGAGGGCCTGCGCCTCATGAGAAGATAATTTGAGCCATACTCAAGATCAAAGATCTAAGATGTTGCATTCCTGGCTGCAACGTCAGAAGCCTCATTTCCTGCGATACCCACTTGACTCAGTAATCCAGAGGAAGATTAGGGAGATATGGTTGGGGAGCAAATGCAACAACTGTGAAATTCGGTGGATGAGGAAATGTCGGGAAGAGTTTCTTTCCAGGGCTTGCAAAGCGGAGAGAGAATCAGAGCAGTTGACAAAGTTGTGATGATGCAGCATGTTGTGAGAAATATACTGAAGTGCTTGAAAAATGGCATAAAGTTCTGCCATAAAAGTGCCACAAGTAGAGGGCAGCTGCCAAAATGTGGTGACAGTGTCAGTGACAAAGGTAGATGCTGTTTGTCCATCTAGATTATAAAAGTTTAGAGCCATCTGTGTAGATGAAATGGGAGGCTGGTAAGGACTCCATGAGGGCAAAGAAATGACTTTGTATAACAACAGAGGCTACCTAAAACTTTGAATACTGAAGAAGGTAATAACTGGAAGGAAATGGAGATATCAAATAGAGGAGGGGACACTGTAGGCCTGTTCAAAAATCAACTTTTTCTTATTTTCATAGGTTTCTGTACATTTTCCCATGCTTTTTGACCTGAAAAAGCCGAAAATCACAACTATTTTGACCTAGGATGTTGGGAAGCATTGCCGCATGGAGCTTTAAATTTTCTGCCTTGAAATCGGCCAAAGCGCCAATTCCGGGGTCCCTTGAATTATGTTTTGCACTTTAACTTTTGATCTAAACAAGATAGAGCAACAAATTAGGTATCAAATGAAAGAGCATAAAATGAATAAATAATAATAATAATAATAATAATAATAATAATAAATAAATAATAATAATAATAATAATAATAATAATAATAAT
Organism: Bathynomus jamesi; assembly: GCA_023014485.1. Classification (NCBI taxonomy): domain Eukaryota; kingdom Metazoa; phylum Arthropoda; class Malacostraca; order Isopoda; family Cirolanidae; genus Bathynomus; species Bathynomus jamesi. The sequence continues at coordinate 544,293 of JAJOZX010001402.1, read as the reverse complement.
AATTATCTATCATTTTTCAGGAAACAACAGAAACTCAATCAGAATCTAGAAAACCATCTACAAGTTACAACTTCACAATGGCATTAAGCAAGGAGCTGAGGGAGCTCCGTGGGCGCACAGTTGATATCTCAGAACTCCACGTACTGTCCACAGGCAGGTGTCAACTGGGCCATCTACCAGATCTCTCACTGAAACTTTCATGGTTGGATACCCTTCAGCTTTTATCAGTGGTTCCCAGCTTCCCACCAACAGACAGGCGTTCCAGTATTTCCTTAATCTTCAGAATTTACCGGAAAATGCAGGGAGGCCCATGGTTCAAGACCTTGCATATGAAACAGTTGAATCTATCATCCCATTCTGGCAGATGGCTAGGATCAAGACAATGACCAAGTACAACGCAATGAAGCTCTTCATGAAACTACATGAGAAACATCGTGCTCTGGTGAAAAGCAAAGGAAGAGCAAGTAACCCTGGAGGAAAAAGAGGAGCATTTGTGCTGGAATTAGACAGCCTGTTCGATATAGGAGCTCCAGATGCAATCCAGGAAATACAGAACAACAGACTGTTATCCAGAGAGAAGAAAGATGAGGATATCAGGTTCTACGAAGACCAAAAGACTGAGAGGAAAGGTCATATGTCTGGTCATGACAAGATTTTTGAGACAAGATCCCTGCAGCAAGCAGCGAGGAATGAAAGACTGCAGCATAGACAAGAACAAGGTAAAACTAATTACTTTGAACGTCACAAAAAGTTTTAAGTTTTACTCCATTGCGATATTTAGCATGTACTTAACAATTACTGTCTTAACATGTTGTACTATTTTACAGCTGCAGCAGAACAAGAGGCAGTTGTTCATGTGGATGACATTACCTGGGGTGATTCAACTGACAACGACGCTAACACAGAGGACATGGATTACCATCAGCCTCGTCCTGGATGTTCTCACCATCAAGACACTGTGACTAGTGTGACTTTGACGTTTCCAAGGAAGGTCATGGAATGTGATGTCATCTGCAATACAGCTGATCGTCTTGGTTTATCAGACAATCAAGTTACTGCCATGGTTTCTGCCACCTTGAAAGCTGGAGGGGCTGATCTGGATAACTTCGTCATCTCAACCTCAACAACACGTCGCAACAGAATGCTGTCCAGGTATAATATCAGCCAGTCACATGTCCAAGTTTTGTGAAAAAACCCCACAGTACGCTGCCTTACACTGGGATGGAAAGTTGCTCAAAGATGTCTTGGGCAGTGAACCTGGAAGTACCTCAGACTTTAGCTGTGCTAGTGTCTGGTCCACCTTCATACACTGAAGGAAAGTTATTGGGAGTACCTGTCATCGACAATTCTTCTGGCACAGCTCAGGCTGAGGCTTCAATGGATTTACTGGAGACATGGGAACTTACGGATAATGTTACTGCCCTTGTTTTTGACACTACATCCAGTAACAGTGGAGTTCACAGAGGAGCTGCCAAACTGCTAGAGAAAATGCTGAACAAAAAGGTGTTTTATCTGGCCTGTCGACATCACATCCTGGAAATCCTAGTAGGAGCAGTTTGGGAGAAGCTGTTTGGGAAGGTGAAGGGGCCAGATAATCCCTGGTTTGAGCATCTGAAGGATGTTTGGACGGACTTGTCCAAGGAAAACCCAAAGATGCTGGCTATCAACAGCAAATGGCTGAAGGAAAAGAAGAAGAACAGTGAAGAAATACTCCAAGACATTCTAACAGCAGAAAGGCTTCCAAGAGCCGACTACAGGGAAATGGCTGAACTGACAGTCATTGTTCTTGGAGGAACGCCTCCTCGAGGTATTCACTGGAGTCGACCAGGCGCCATTCATCAGGCCAGATGGATGGCCAGAAACCTGTACTCCATGAAAATGCTGATGTTTGCAGATCAACTTGAGTACGACGAAGACACTGTATCAAAGCTGGAAAGACTCAACACCTTCCTTGCGCTGTTCTACACTCATGTATGGATGATGTCAATGTCTGCTGCAGATGGTCCCGTGAATGATCTAAGTCTAATCCAGGACATGTTGAAGTACAAGAAAACTGACCCAGAGCTTGCTGATGCAGTACTTAATAAGATGGAAAACCACAAATGGTACCTGACGCAGGAAGTCGTGCCATTTGCCCTGTTCAGCAGTAGATTGAGTGACACATTGAAGCACGACATTGCTGCCCAGTTACATGCCACTGAGAAGCCAGACAGCTTCAGAACAGGAAAGCCTCTATTCCAGAGAGTCACAGCTAAGACCACCCTGGTTGATCTCATTGGCCCAGAATCACATTTCCTGCTGGACACTGAACATTGGATCCGAGTGGCTTCTGGAACCTGTCACGTCTTGGCCACAGAATGAGGACTACAGAAAAGCGTTGGACTATGTTAAGAATCTGAAAGCGGTGAATGACATTGCTGAACGTGGTGTCAAGATGATGAGCGACTTTGCAAATGTCATAACAACAGATGCCAAGCAAAGGGACTATCTCCTTCAAGCTGTGGAGTTCAACAGACGCCGCTTTGACAGCTTCAAGAAACAAACTCTCAACAACTGACTGTGTAAATGTCATTATGAAATTAATCATCATGTAATGCTTTCACTTCTTGATCGATTAGACTTGTGACAAAATGTTAATCTCAAATTTGTGTCATGAATAAGGCGCCTTGTCTGCCTTGAGTGTGAGAAAACGAATTTTGTGATATTTCTGAAATCTTTGTATGTAACAATGTGCCATTTCTTGTTCCAAGACTATCATAATTGTATAAGTTAGAAAGAGGATTAAAAACACTTTAATTTGGTGCCTATTTTGTTGCTCTATCTTGTTTAGATAAAAAGTTATAGTGCAAAACATGATTCAAGGGACCCCGGAACTGGTGCTTTTGGCCGATTTCAAGGCAGAAAACTTAAAGCTCCATGCGGCAATGCTTCCCAACAACCTAGGTCAAAATGGTTGTGATTTTCGGCCTTTTCAGGTCAAAAAGCATAGGAAAAAGTACAGAAACCTATGAAAATAAGAAAAAGTTGATTTTTGAACAGGGCTAAGGGGACAGCCTGCTGGAGGACAGGTCATGAGCAGAAATGTTAAAAGCAGAGAAAATCTTCTGAGTAGCAGCAATGAAAGGAAAAAGATGGGGGCGTTGCAGATAAAAGTGGAACAAGTAAAAGTCCAGATACAACCGGCGGACAGGGTGGTGAGCTATGCTGAGGGTGCGGAGAAGATAACGAAAACCCAACAATAGACGGCGAAATTGTAAGGCACGACAAAAGCCTCTGCCTCCGGGAGGTCCACCCGAGTGCAGCGCAGTGCGCCCACAGCAAGTCGAATGCCTCGATACTGGTTTATCCAGTTTAAGGAGATGACAAGAAGCAGCAGGAGAATATAAGAAACTTTCATAGTCAATTCTGGAGCGAACCAGAACTTTATATAGACGGAGAAGGGTATCCCTGCAAGATTATGTCGTGATGGAGAAATACCCGAGGATAGAAAGGGGCTTGGTACACTGATTTTTGATGGAGTCACTGTGGGACTTCCAGGTCAGACTTTACTCAAAAACCATCCCTAAAAATCTATATTCAGTTACTCAAGCAATGGAAAAGAAGTCTAAGTGTAGTGAAGGATGGTCAAGAATGGGACGTTTGGTGAAGACCATATACTTCGGTTTTGCAACAAAGTTCAATCCCCAGTCATGAAACCAGTCAATTAGAGCGTCTAGCATGTCCTGAGCATGTTTTAAGGTCTCATGGAGATCACCTGAAGGTACCCAAAAGGCACTATCATCGGCATACATGGAGTATGAGACAGAAGAAGATGCAACTGAGAAGATGTCGTTGATCATAATCAGAAAGAGTGTGGGACTAAGTACACTGCCTTGAGGGACCTCTGTCTCAATCTCAAAAAGTCTCTGAGAGATGGTTATCAGAGTATACCGATATACGCCTGTGCAGCAAGAAATTGGCAATAAAGTTAGCTAAATGGCCTTGCAGTCCTAGATTGTGCAATTTAAGCAGAAGACCATGATGCCAGATTAAGTCAAATGCCTTGGAGATGTCAAAAAACACAGGCACAAGGCATTCACCCCGTAAGGCTGTCTCCCGTACACCACATTCCAGACGGGTAAGTGCATAATAGGGGAAAAGCCCCTGCGAAAACCACTCTGATGGAGATTTAAAAGAGAGCTAAAGAAGAAGCATCCTATTGACCATCCCCTCAAAGACTGCACAGGCAGCTGGTGAGAGCAATAGGGCGGTATGAGTGAACATCAGTTGGAAGCTTTCCAGACTTGAGAAAGGGGAGAATCAGAGCTGACTTCCACTTAGTAGGGAAGGAGTCAGTGAGCGAAAGTGAGTTATGGAAGCGTAAAGGCTGAAACTTACCAGAACTCAGATGTTGCAAAAAGGAATAACAGATACCATCCTGTCCAGGGGAGGAGGAGCCAGAACGATGTAGAAAGTCCAACAATCAGACGGAGTGAAAAGAGAGTTTTAAGCTTCCTCTTTGTCAGAGTGAAAAGATATATGTGAGAGCTCAGCTTCGGCCATTGTATAAACAAAGGGTTCAGTGTAGTTTCGAATGCGTTGACAGTAGCAAAGTGCAAGATAAGTATGTTGCAGACCACTGCCGGGTCAGAGTATGGAATGGCATCTTTAACTAAGACCTTACGTGGTAGCATAGAGGAGGGGGCCTTGAAAGGCCCGGATCTTTCTCCAGACTGCAGCTGAGGGTGCACCAAAGGAGATGTTAACATAGTTCCTCCAAGAGGTTCTCTTTGTAATTTTACAGTGCTCCGAGCAAGTGCTTGAGCCTGTTTGTAGTTGATAAATAGACGCGGAATGGGGTTCTTTCGAAAGCAACGGAGGGCCCTCTTACGTGACAAAACGGCAGCTTCACATTCAGCAGTCCACCATGCTGTATTGTACTTGGGATTAATGATAGTTGGCTTCAGTGGAACAGAGGCAAAGGCGGATGTGAGTATGGAGGTAGAAATGCTTGTACAATCCAGATCGGCATCATGAGAGGGAGGATGCAAGTTGGCTAAACGAACATAAGCACACCAATCATCTTTTTTCAGATTGGAACGGAAACGTCGTTGAATGGGAGGAAGGAAAGATGTAGATTGCAGAAAGATAGGGAAATGGTCACTATCACAAAGATCAGAGGATACGGACCACTGGAACTAGTGGACCAATTCTTGATTACAAATGGACAGATCAATGGAAGAGAAAGTCCCAGTACCATTAGAGAGGAAAGTGAGAGTGAGCAAATTAAAGGCTAACAGAAGTGTCCCTTACCTTTTCCCTTTTTCCTTTTCCCACATTCCAACAAACTAAAAACTATAAATGAGGCCCCAACAAACTAAAAATTATAAATGAGGCCTTCTTAGGAAGAAGTGGCTAAGCGACAAAAGTAAAAAACGCCAGAAAAACGCAGTTAAAGTTGTACCAAATTTAAAAGTGACAACTTTTAAACTTTTGAAGATATTTCGATGAAATATCTTCAAAAGTTCAGAAGTTATGTAACTTTCAAATTTGGTACAACTTTAACTGCGTTTTTCTGGCGTGTTTTTGCTTTTGTCGCTTAGCCACTACTTAGGAAGGCTTCAAATATTGCAAAAAAAGAAAAAAAAATCCTCACTACTACGAATAAAGAAAAAAAGTTAAATAATATAAAAATAATGTTCGTATAGAGAAAAGAATATATAAAAGAAATTGTTTCACCACAAAATTCAAGGAAGAAGGGAACTTTCCATTATTTTGTAGTAGGGAATTTTCCAAATAGATATTTAGTTTTTAAAAACTTTCAGCACCAATTAATAATATAGAATATAGAAGGCAGAGGTGCAGGCGAGTTCTCCCTGGATGATTATCCAGCAAAAGGGAAACCACAACATTACCAGATATTATTTTTTGTTTTTTCTTAAATATAATTCCTCTTTTCGGCATCAAATTGGCAGTCAGTATCGTTTACAGTATATGGAAATTATTTGAGAAAGGATATTTTTACTTCATGTATAAATCACGTTAAACTTATACAAAGTAGTAGTATGACCGCAAAATGTTAGAGTGCAAATTACAATGCAATGTTGATAATTGTTGCAAGGGGGGGGTCACTCATGGGGGAGAGGGGTTGCCACCCATGGGGGAGGGGGTTGGTACCCGTGGGTTGGCATCAATGGGGGAGTGGTTTGCAAAAAAGGAGGAGGGGGTTTAGCCACCCAAGCTGCATGAAAGGGGACAGGGGGTTGGTCCAGGAGAATGGCCTTCTCCCAAAAGGGGTTACCCTAACCTGACCTAGGAAGGTAACCTAAGCGGGGGAGAGGAGAAGAGAAGATCTTTTCGCTGGCATATCTTATCGCATACTGGAGCGCTTGACAGCCTCAGTTGGCTTAGAAGTCTTAATCAACCAGTTGGCTTAATCTGGCTTAGAAGTCTTAATCAGCTAGTTGGCTTAATCTGGCTTAGAAATATTAATAAGCCAGTTGCTTTATCTAGCTTAGAAGGCTTAATTAGAAGGAGTATATATATATATATATATATATATATACATATATATATATATATATATATATATTAGGGTGTCTCTTATTGGGTAGTCAAAAATTGAAATGTTGAATTATTTTATCTGCGCCCCCTAAAATAGTTCCATTTAGCATAAAAACTAAAACCTGAAAGTTTGACACAAATTGGCTCATATTTAGGGGTCGCCCCCGGCTAATAAAAATGGTGACCATTATACACATAATTCCTTCCTTCTTTTTTTAGTTTGATTCGTTTTTATAAGTATAGGCCTTCTTATTTATCATTGATCCTTTTCTAACCTATCCTTGATGTTGTTATAATCCATCCTTTGGTCCTCAATCCTTCTTTATCCCAATCCTTTTTCTCCTATCCAAAATCCTTCCTGGCTCTTTTTTTATATACAATCAGCAATGAAGCATTGCTACCAAAAAAACCATTAGTTTATTATATAGAGATAAATTCAAAATGCCAGTGCTATTTACATACTTTAATTACTTTAATTATCATTATTTCCTTATACAACATTTATTTAATATACAATGATTATACAATATGGTGTATTTTAAGGTGCGACCTCATTGATGGTTATTTTTTGAGAACAACAGTTTTTGATGGAACTGGGTGACTCTGGCGGTGTTTTGCAACAATCTGGAGCATTCTTGATGAAACATGTTTAAACAGGTTGATCTTGTCTTATCAAGCAATATTTTCAGCTACAAACTTGACAATTATCTCTAATATATTCATTTAATTGAATTCATCATAAATATGATGATTAATTAATTAAAAACATATGTTTAGTATACTTGACAACTGCTAGTAATTTCAAATATTAATTGCATAAATAATAGCTATATTTTATGAACTTTAATAAGCGGGGGCGACCTCTAAAAATTGTTCAATCCCAAAAAACATTTATATGTGATGTTTTTTCAACCAATGGAACTGGTTGAGGGGGCGCAACCTAAAAAAATCAACACTTCGAAAATAAGAGACACCCTAATATATATGTATATTAATGGAAATGCTGGGACCGCAAAGAAAAAAGAAAAGAAAAAAATTCCTCTATGACTTCCTTTATGAGACAAACAAATAGACATTCCCTGACGAAATAGAAGGCTTAATCAGAAGGAGTGTGTGTGTGTGTATATATATATATATATATATATATATATTAATGGAATATGTTCGGCCTACAAAGAAAAAAGAAAGAAAAATTTCATTCATAACTTACTTTATGAAGAAAACAAACAGACATTCCCTGACGAGATAGCAGGCTTAATCAGGAGTAGCGTATATATATATATATATATATATATATATATATATATATATATATATATATATATATATATATATACACACGAGGGTAATTCATTAAGTATCCGCACTTTTTATTTTCACAATTTTATTTTCACATCTGATAGATTATAAACACATCACTTCTCAACATAGTCTCCCTGTTTCTCAATGTACTTAGGCCAGCGATCTACAAGCTTCCTAATGCCATCACAAAAGAATGTTTTTGGCTGTGTGCGTAGCCAGTCATGCACCGCCTCCTTCAGGTCTCATCGCCTTGGAATCGCTGACCTCTCAAAGCGTCTTTTAGTGGTCCAAACAGGTAAAAATCCGAAGGTGCCAGGTCTGGACTGTAGGTTGGATGGTCGAGAACTTCAAATTTAAGTTCTTGAAGGCATTTTCTAGTCTGTGCAGCGGTATGAGGGCGCATTGTCGTGTAACAGAATATATATTATATATATATATATATATATATATATATAAATGCAATAGAAGTTCGGCCCGCAAAGAAAAAAGAAAAGAAAAAATTTCCTCCATGACTTCCTTTCTCAAACATGCAAACAAACATTATATATATATATAATGTAAAGAACGACGCTTGTGTAGAAGCGCGTCCGTACAAGATGAGGAGAAAGAACGAACAAATTAAAAACGAGACACCTTCCGGAAATCGAACCCGGGATCATTCAATTGCCGGTCGGATATGGTAACCACTACACCAAGGTCCCCGATCAGTCAGAAGTCGTAATTCTCCTTCACACGAGAGGAATCGAATGCCCTGAGGGGGGCACTTTCTCATGCCGTACATATGTACATTTTAACTGCAAACAACACACTATAATTCGATTCCGCTCGTATGTAGGAGAATTACGATTTCTGACTGATCGGGAACCTTGGTGTAGTGGTTAGCATGTCTGACAGGCAATTGGATGATCCCGGGTTCGATTCCCGGGAGGTGCCTCGGTTTTCATTTGTTCGTTCTTTCTCATTTTGTACGGATGCTCTTCTACATAAGCGTCGTTCTTTACATTAATTATACTGTGTGTTGTTTACAGTTAATATATATATATACACACATTTTAACTGCAAACAACACAGTATAATTAATGTAAACAACGACGCTTGTGTAGAAGAGCGTTCCGCACAAGATGAGGAGGGAGAACGAGCAATTGAAAAAACGAGGTACCTCCCAGGAAACGAACCCGGGATCATCCAATTGCCGGTCGGATATGCTAACCACTGCACCAAGGACCCCGATTAGTCAGTACTCGTAATTCTCCTACAAACGAGCGGAATCAAATGCCCTGAGGGGGCACCTTCGCATGCCTACATATATACATTTTAACTGCAAACAACACAGTATAATTAATGTAAAGAACGACGCTTGTGTAGAAGAGCGTTCCGCACAGGATGAGGAGGGAGAACGAGCAAATGAAAAAACGAGGTACCTCCCAGGAATCGAACCCTGGATCATCCAATTGCCGGTCAGATATGCTAACCGCTCAGGGCATTTGATTCCGCTCGTATGTAAGAGAATTACGAGTACTGACTAATCGGGGTCCTTGGTGCAGTGGTTAGCATATCCGACCGGCAATTGGATGATCCAGGGTTCGATTCCCGGGAGGTGCCTCGGTTTTTATTTGTTCGTTCTTTCTCCTCATCTTGTGCGGACGCTCTTCTACACAAGCGTCATTCTTTACATTCATTATACTGTGTGTTGTTTGCAGTTAAAATGTATATATGTACGGCATGCGAAGGTGCCCCCTCAGGGCATTTGATTCCGCTCGTATGTAGGAGAATTACGAGTACTGACTAATCGGGGTCCTTGGTGTAGTGGTTAGCATATCCGACCGGCAATTGGATGATCCCGGGTTCGATTCCTGGGAGGTACCTCGTTTTTCATATATATGAAAATGGACCCAAAATTTTTTTTCAAATATCGAATTGGAATACCTACAAAAGTTGTCAACGGACTACTGTCAATGTTCACTCAAAATTTGATGTCCCTTGAATTAATTGTTCAGGGTCTCCAGCGATGGCAAAAAATCGCTTCCTAATTTGAACATTTCTGGCTGCATTCCGCTAAACTGTGTATGTATTATATATATATATATATATATATATATTTATTATAAACAAAGTACACAGAACTCACCACGTGGAGGTAGCTGCACATCGAGTTCCAGCCTAGCCCATCCCAACCACCCAACCTTATTATGGACTTTTGTCTAAGTCTTATTCCGTTTCCTGCTTATCGAACTATGTTGTGATTTAGTATTGAAAAATGGCATTGTGTTTCTTGATTCCAATCTCACTCGAATGAATTCATCCCTTCGTTCTTTTCCACAAACTGTAGCTGCTGCTTCTGTTACTAGCTTAATACATCTTTCTACAGCCTGTGTGTGACATGGCATCCCAAGTATGCCTCCAAAATCTGACTGTTTGGAAGCGAGCTCTCTCAATTCCTTCTCCGTTAATTGCTGCAAAAGCGGAGGACTTAATCGCCCTTCTTTCCAGTTAATAAGATCAATGTATTCTTTTGCTCCAAAGTTCAGCCTTGGTATTGTAAACTTTCGGATTTCCTCTTGTGTTTTGCTTCTTGCAAGCATAATTCTTCGAATTTCCAGCTCTCTGATGTACTCCTGATCATCGGTGATCATGGAGAGCAATAGGTTCTCTGGGTGAGCAAAATAAGCGTTGCGTTGTATTGAAGAATCCACAACGTTTCTCAGCTCAAGTGGAAGGTAACTTGATCTTGAAATGGTTTCCCAGACATGTCTTCCTCCTCCTGTGCATGAAGATTTTGACTTAATGGTAAACCACATTGGAGCATAAACTTTCATTACAAATGTTGCTAATGCAGGAAGATTCTCTGATGGTTTATCTTTAGCAATGTATGAGCGTAGAATTCGAGTTGCTGTAGTTATCCACCTTGCATGAAATAAAGTTCCTGGATTTTTTGCAGACAAATCCTAAAAGCATTTACCTGAGCACACAGCTTTACAGATTTCAAGCAAATACTTCTGGCCCGTACTTAAGTCTTCATTTGCTATGTATGGTATATCAGCTTCAATTTTATTAAACCCTGAAACTGGAAGTTGTTCACAATTTTTCAGTGCTTTGCCAATTGTTCCAGAGAAGGTATCAGGTCCTGTTTTGCTCCCATCAATGTGATATAACAAGTGGCGAAGTGGAAGTTCGTTAGCGTGCAATTGACATATTAACCACTGCAAAGGTCTACCTAATGCCAATTCTAAGAGGCTAATAATTCCATTATGCCTTCCTGTGTTTACAGGAGTTCCATCACATCCAATAGCCACCAGTTCATCAATGTTTTGAACATTTTCTGATAAAAACTGAATTAACGAATCTTTAATACCATGAGCAGTACCAGAGACAGGTGCAATATGACCAACATAGCAAGACCCTGGTTCTCTTACTAAGGTTACGTGTTCTTCAATGACCGACTTGTAATAATATTTTTTGCCTTGTTTGATATGACATTTAGTTTTACCTTTTCTTCCATCAAAATATAAAGCTTTTAAGTGTTCCTCATTATCTTCCAGTTGCATTATCGTTCTTTCTATTCTAATTTTACTCCTGTCAATTACGAGGGAGGTATCCTCATTTCCTATTAGACCAACATCTTGCAGGGCAGCAGATGCCAAAGATGCACCTGCCCGGTCAGATATGCCGTATCTATCACAAATTTGTGCAACATTTCCTAAATTAACTCTCATTTGTTGATGCGAGTTAGACGGTCTAGCATCATCAACAGCTCTTGTTTTGGTCGGGTTTGATTCTTTCCCTGAGCAAGCTGAAATGTCACCCTCCGAATCAGAAGAATCAAGAACTAGGCCTACAGCATCATCATTAGTTGAAATGCTTTTGCTAATTCGAGAAAGTTCCACTTCTTTTCGTTTCATATTCTTCTTAAGTTTTTCAGTTGTTATTTTATCTATGTTCCCAATTGCC
>JAJOZX010001402.1:440000-527500 GCA_023014485.1 Bathynomus jamesi | reverse complement strand
GGTGTGTGTCTTGATTAGGATTGCTCCTTATAAAATTAAAATACTACACCCACATTGACCCTTTCTAAACGATCAGAATGTGTTCATACGTTCGTTTCCTAAAAGGCGATGTGATTTGTATGACAAGTCGTGTCTAACCTTTACTTCTGTTAGATACATTACTTCCTGGTGAGTACAGCCCGACTTGTCTTGTAACTTTTATTTTTTATATTGTTTAGAAGTTGTTTTAATATTTGTATTCTTTTTGTTTAATTATGTAATATTAATGTCTTCAATTTTAGTATATATCCTGTATTCATAATTCATATTATTTTTCAAAAGGTTCTTCTTGAATGCTGGTACTCTCCGATACCACATCGGCGAAGATATAAAAGAACGTTTTGTTAATAAATCACTAAAAGAAATACACTTGGAGGCTGTTGGATACATCTCGGCATCCACAGGATTGCTAACTTTAGCAATAAACTTTCCTGCCTATATATATATATTACTCATTTATTTTGTCCATTTCATTTAGTCCCTTTAACCCTTCATTTAAGTTAGTGTCCTTATAGTATAATTATATATCTGATGTCATACCCATTTAATTAACTTAGTTTTTATTATAAATATAGTTTAAATTTCTTTTTATATATTTTCTTCATCCTAACCACTGAGTGTAATTTTTAAATTCCAATCATAAATTAATTAAGAACTTGTCTTTTTGACAGTGTGCTTAAGCCGATATTGATAAAGACGCCCACAAATGTATCACTGTCCAATTAGGAAGTCGTGAGCTTGTGATTGGTGTACAAATCTTCGTCACTCGAAATGGGTTAACGCTCCCACATATAAAAATGCGGCCAATTTCAGCTCGAGAGCCTATTAACCGATATTTGTCAGTGAATAACCAAACATTGCTAGTCGCAATGAATACAGACAGTAAATTTTCATCACCAGACGTATACGAAGTTGGCGATGTTATGTACAAGTAAGTCACATTCCAAAGTGAAATGACTGTATAATATGTTTTTATAATGTTAAAGACCCTAGGATCCACTCATGGCTGGTCTACCTAACTGTATGTGTAATTGCTTATTATCTATGTCCTCCGTGGTGACGGAGGGGACCTACAATTTTACGTGAGTTCCGAACCACAAAGCCTTAATTTTACTACCTTAAACTATACCCAATCTATCAACATATGCTTCTAATCGGTTTGTAAACATGTTTATAGACGTGCTACTAATTACTTCTATCGGCAAACTATTCTAGCTATTTACTATTCTATGGTAAAAACGTTTTTGGCAACTGCTGTCTCAAACCTTCTACTTGTCAGCTTACACCCGTTATTTCTAGTTTACTATATTGTACTATTTCGAAAAGATCTCTATTTACGTTATCGAACCAATTCATAATTTTAAAAACCTAGATTAGATCACTCCTTAGCGTCCTAGTCTCGAGTGTAGTCAATTTTAACTCCTTAAACCTATCCTCATACGACTTTGACCGAAGCGACGGAATCATCTTAGTTGCTCGTCTTTGAACTCTTTCGATTTTGTCCATATCTTTTCGCATATGCGGATTCCAAAATTGGATCGTGTACTCCAGATGGGGTCTAACTAATGATTTATAAAGCGGATTTGTACTAAAAATTCCGAGCTATTAAACCTAGCACTTTGTTCGCTTTATTGACCGCTGCTGTACTTTGTTTCGCCACTTTTAAATCCCCAGTGATATAACTCTAAATCTTTTTCCTGCTCTACGTTTGCCAACTCCTTCCCTGACACTATACGCAAAATTACGGTTACGCGAACTTATATGTAAAATTTTGCACTTATCGACGTTGAATCTCCTTTGCCATGTGACTGACCAATCTATGATTTTATTCAGATCTTCGTGGATTTTACCTCTATCTTCGTCATTAATCGCCCTACCACCCAACTTCGTGTCATCCGCAAACTTTGAAACTGTACTGACTAGGCCGACATCTAAATCGTTAATATATATAAGAAAAAGCAAGGGGCCCAATACAGAACCGTGAGGAACGCCGCTCGCTACATTAGCCCAACACGACTCCGCTCCATCAACGACCATCCTCTGTTTCCTACCTCGCAACCACTCTTTTCTCCAATTTATTACTACACCCCTGATTCCATGAGCCTTAGTTTTTTAATGAGTATTTTGTGCGGTACGGTGTCAAACGCTTTTTGAAATCTAAATACACTGCATCTATCACCCGATGACTATCGTAAACTTCAACCACGTTTTGAAAAAATTCTTAGATTAGTTAAGCAAGATTTGTTTCGCCTAAAACCGTGCTGCGTAATTCTAACCAAGTTATGAAATTCTAAGTGTTCGACTATACGATCCCTAATTATTGATTCAAGTAGCTTACCTACAACAGACGCTAAACTGATTGGCCTATAATTTCCCGCCGCACCTTTATCGCCTTTCTTAAAGATAGGTGTTACATTTGCTAACTTGAAATTATCTGGTATGCACCCCTCATAAATAGACGCTTTAAAAATCCTTGTTGGCGGCACAATGCTTTCTTTTAGTTGTATGGGATATATGGAATCCGGCCCCGGTGATTTACGCATTTTCATTTTACCAATATAGGGCATTACCTGCCTTTCACTAACCACAATATTATCTAAAGTATTACCATTATCGAAAGGTATCATGTCCATGACCGTAGGGATATTCGTTACATCTTCTATTGTAAAAACTAACGTAAAATTCGTTTAGCAGGTAGCCATTTGCATGTTTTCAGAAACTAGTTCTCCTTCAGGATTTTTCAACGGCCCCAAGACACTCTTTACTGGATTCCTATTAGTAACGTATTGAAAGAATCGCTTGGGGGTTTTCTTTACCGTCATGAGCATAGGATTTCAAAATCGCGCTTGGACTTTTTTATTACACTTTTCGCTTCACGCCTTAGAGATATGTATTTGTTTCGTAACCACAAATTGTCTTTATTGCAATTATATAGCCTATAACCCCTATCTCTACTCTTTATAATATCCCCTACTCTAGAAATAAACCACAAGGGCTTGTTTACTTTCGCACGCTTAATCTTGTACTGTACACATTCCTCATTTATAGTTCTAAATACTGTTTCAAACGATTCCCACATTATTTTTGCGTTGGATCCCCATTACGTTTTCCCAATTGACGTGTGACAATTCGTTTCAAAATTTACCAAAGTCTGCGTGCTGGAAGTTAGAAATTTTAGTTGAGTTAGCTGGTTTCGAGTAACTTACTGAGAGGACAAACTCTACCATATTGTGATCGCTATTGCTTAACGGTTCTATTACTTGAAGATCCGTGATTAGCCTATCATCCGTAGTTATTACTAAATCTAAAATACTGTCCAATCTCGTAGGTTCCCCAAACTTTTGAATAAGAAAGCTATCCTCGAGAAAATTAACTAAACAATTGCCTTCCGCGTCTCCCTGCATTGTATCGTAATTCACGTTGGAGCAATTAAAATCACCCATAACTAAGGCCTACTCACTACCTATTATTCTCAAGTTCACGATATAACGTTTCGTCCGTATCAGCTGTTTGATTAGGGGGCCTATATATAACGGCAACATGTTTGAAATCGTTCAATTTAAGTTCTGCTATAGTCGAATCTATCGGTTCTGGAATTCTGTGTTTATTTCTTTCGCGTTCGCAATATTACCTTTGATATATAACATAACACCACCTCCTCGCCTACCTTTCTGTTTTTAACAAAGTCTATAACCTCTAATTTGATACTTCCCTACAAAGTCACGTGTTTCAGTGCTAAGCCACGATTCATTTATCGCAATTAAATCATAGTCTTTACAAGCAATTAAAGAAAAAAATTCGTTTATTTTATTTCGTAGGCTACGAGCATTCAAGGATAGAACCTTCAAATTGATTGTAACTGCGATACCTTCGCGCTCGAGTTATATTTATATATTAGTGGTGGACCGGATGTCAGTTTTTCAACATCTGCGGATGCGGATTTTTTATTTCAATATCCGCGGATGCGGATATTTAGTTAATCTATCAATATAATATAGAATTATGAATATATGACATAATTTTTCAAATTTCGTGATATTACTATTATGGCAGGCAATGTATAAGAATTAAAATTAATATTAATGTTTTCATTATGATAAAAATAATTAATAACTTTCTCAAGAGTTTCAGCCACAGAAAATTCAATGAAACAAGTTTTATTCAATTTTCTGTGTTACCAGGTATTTATATTTTGAGGTTTATATATTTGTTTGTTCATTTGAAAACTTGTCGATCGATTTTTACAAACTAGTTGGTGATTCTATATAATTTGAGTGCGCTGATCTCAAAAATATAGTTAGTTTTTCCCTATCACGTATGGTTTTCTTACTACAGGGTGTGTCATAAATCCCCCATTTATCCCCAAATGTGAACCATCTTATGGAGACCAACATTGGATTGCACATGCTAAACCATAAATTTTGTTGTTATAGACTACAGTAACGCTTACATAATAATGTAGGGTAAATATATATAACAACCAGTCCCGTTCCCAGCAAAATACTCTCTCCCCTCCCATCAATGGGTGGTTAACATTTGGGGACAGATGAGGTATTACAACACCCCTTGTAGCACGAAATCTTTAGGTGGTAGAGTAAAACCTAATTAAAGCAGAATTAAATAGCTCCTAGCTCTTCGACAAGCATATTGCTTGTTTATGAAAGAATAAAAAAATAACTGAAAGAAACAAAATATATTTACCTTCTTTACTTGCAAACATTTCAGGACTTCTGTACCAAGCGAAGTATGTGTCGGATGCCAATAAATTGTTCTCCTGCAATCTAGACCCCAAAAGTTCTGCAGAGTCCTTAGGCAGATTCAAATCCCTGACTAAGTCATTTAGTTCGGCTTGGGTTAATGGTTTAGGATCTCGGTCAGCTGTTGGCTGTTCATAAACATCATCATTGTCTGGATTTGGAGCTGAATCAGAATCTGAATTGTATTGATCCAGACTCTCGGGTGGGCGGGGAATAGGAACTTCTGGACCATGGGGTACCTGCCTTATTGCAGATGGAAGACTTGGGTATTGAAGGCTCTCTTTATTCTTTGCATTATAACCTTTAACGTTGCAAGAACAGAAGTAGCAGTCGTCCGTATGGTTTCTAGGCTCGCGCCATACCATAGGGATCCCAAATGGCAAACTTTTCTTTTTACCTTTGCTCCAATTCCTTAGTGCCGCAACACACGTAAGACAAACCTTGTGTGGAGCCCAACTTTTGTCTTGATCTCCTAATTTAATTTCAAAATAAGCATGATAAGCTCTCTTAATGAAGGTCGTTACATTTGTTCTTTGTTTTACAACAACATACCGACCACAAATATGACAAAATATGTCTGGACTATATGGGTACATCCTCTAGAAGCCATTATTAAAATTTTAAAGACGTAATGTTAGAATTATCTATCTGAAAAATATGAAAAAACGAAATTAATTAAAGATAAGGAAGGGATAAAAAAAGTAAAAAATTACAAAACGCCCCAAAATTGTTTGCTAATAACTTTAAAACTGTGGGTGATAGAAAAAAACTGGTAGCATTTTTTTAATTCAGCGCAGCGAACTGCTTCAGAATCACATCTCAAAATAAAGAAATCGATTTTCATGCAGACCGGTGTAATTAATACTTTACACGAAATGTGCATGACTGGGCCTTATAAGCTACTTTCTAAGCTAATTTAATTGTAAATTGCATAATTTATTAGAGGTAATATCCGCATAACATCCGCAGTCAGAAGTGCGGATGCGGATGTTAAAAATGACAGAGATATCCGGCCCACCACTAATATATATATTAGGGTGTCACTAGGTAATAGGGGGAAAATTAAACGATGGATATTTTCCTATGACACCCCCTAAAATTGTTCCATTTGGTGTAAAACATACGGAAGAGAAATTTGGTTCTGATTGGTCATCATTTAAAGGTCGCCCTCGTCACTGAAAACAAGACCCATTTGTTGACGTCAACAAGCTGTTCAGTGTTCACAGCTTGGGCCGAACCAGATAATAAAAAACAAGGCAATTTGGTGAAATAACGAAAGTAAGACACTTAAAAACGCAAAGAATACAAACAGTTTATTATATAATCAAAATAGAAGACATATTTTGGCGAATAATGGTACAAAATGGAGAAGCAACAAAAGCAAAACTTTGAGAAATAAAATACATATACAGTAGCAGAATAATTGGTGCTCATACGCTGATCAGTGATTAGTTCTTTCGCGTCCTCACTAATGCTGATTTGTTCGGAGCTGGGTGTTGCTTTCTGTGGTCAGTGACAACTTGAACGAGGAACTGGAGCTGTTCTTCTTTCACTGTCAACTTTCCGTTCAGCTCCTTCACCAGAGCCACGGCCCGTTCTGCTCTGTCGTTCACCACTGCAAGTTTGGAGACCACATCCCGAGCTTGCACGTATTCAGAGTTTGACGTCCATGAACTGGGATGGTGGAGCAGAAAGCAATCTGGCAACTGAAGTTTTGAGAAGAATCCTCGGGTGTTCTTTGTGATCAGTTGCTCCAGTCCTTTGCTGTCACTGAGGAACATAGTATCAAGAACCAAAGGTCGTTTTGGCGGCATGTGAGGGGCTTCTTGATCTAACGCTGCAACCATGCTGCACTTCACTTCCATCGATATCCTCTCATCAAAGAACGCCAGACCCACTGCCTCCTCCGAATGGTACCACAGGTGCGCAGACAGCTTCTTGGTGGTACCATCAGAGATCTTCTTGTGCGGGTATCGAAGGAGCGTCCTCATCAATTCCCAATCATTCAGCGGGGCTTCGATGGACAGATGAGCTGTTGCCCACGCTTTCATGTAAACTAGAACAGAAAAGGCAGATATCTCGAATTCCGCGTTCCTCAGTGTTCGTCAGTTTAAACTGTCTTCGGAAGAGCCAGATCTTGATGGCATAGA
The DNA here is from genome assembly GCA_023014485.1 of Bathynomus jamesi. Lineage (NCBI taxonomy): Eukaryota > Metazoa > Arthropoda > Malacostraca > Isopoda > Cirolanidae > Bathynomus > Bathynomus jamesi. The sequence goes on along the minus strand of JAJOZX010001402.1, from coordinate 520,554 downwards.
GCCCCTTAGCCATCCATCTCGCCCGGTGCATAGCACCAGGGGCGCGGAAGTTTAGTCCCTTGTATGGAACTCCTCCAAGAAAGATGACGGAAAGATCGAGGAATTCCTGATAGTCATCACGAACTTGAAGTGCTTGTGATTTTGCAAACTCAATGAGCTCCGTTCTATGCTTAAAAATAGCTGCTTTGGTGAACGCATCTGTGTCCGCAGTTTGGAACTGTTGCTGGTCAATGCGGGTCCAATAATCATGGAAGCGCTTGAAAAGCAGAATTTCTGGACCGGTAGATACTGAATCTAGCGATGCTGCGAATGCCGCCTGTAGCACCAACCCCAGTACATGGTGGTATCTGCACGCGCAGTGTAACAGGTCACGTCCAACTTTTTCTTCCAGAAGAACACAAGTTCCTCCACGGTGGCCTGTGTTTGTCGCGGTTGTGTCGAAACACATAGATTTGACATGATCGGTCACTCCCCATTCATTCAGGCAATCTATGATGGCATTTGTTTGTGCCAGCGCGGTTCCTGACAGAAGTTTTGGCACCCCGAGGAGCTGCTCTGTCCCGGAGCCAGATACAAGAATAGGTAAGCGGTCAACACATTCTCGTGACGTCAGATCTTGCATGAGTTTTCCGTCCCAGTGAACAGTCAACGGACTATTGCCTTGGAACTCGCTCTTCAGTTGCCGAGCCTTAAGGGTACGGAATTTTTCACGCTGACGATGAATGGATCCACGATTGATGTTGTAGTCGCTAGCATCATGCCCTAAGCTGGAAGCTGCCTCAAACAGCAGATATGTGGCCTTTCTTGACGAGAGTTGCGTGCGATCAAGCGCTGCCGCCAATTCCGATGTCATGATGTTCTTCGTTGCTCTTTGTTTAGACGCTAACGAACCACCACATGCTCCTTTTTCTTCGCTATCATCTGAGCTGGAGGATGAGGACTCCAAAACCGCTTCGTTGGATACTGCCTCCATTTCAGCTGCTGATCGCTTTCTTCGTTTCTCCTCTTCCTCCCGACGTCGAGTACAATCTTTGACTTGGCGCTGATGGGTCATGTCCAAACCTGCCATTGAACCTGGACGTCCTTTCTGGCGCTGCTGCTGAAGGAACTCCCAATCCTCTGGGTACTTGACCAATTTCTCACAATCAGCGTGGGCGATGTCAAAGAGACGATCGAGGCGTTCAATGAATTCTTTTTCTTTCGTCTTGTGTGAATCGCTCGTCCTTGAGGCGTGTTTTTTGAGTCCTTTCCACTCCTCGAAGACTTTATCCAGTTTGCTGACGCAGTGTGTCTCGAGTCTGGTTGGAATGTGAGCTTTCTCCCAGAAGGACATCACTGCTCGAAGTGACTTCCTCAACGCGTCATGTATTGTCATTTTCTTTTCATGGTGAAGGTAAAGGAAGTAACCGAATGCTTGCCTGTAGGAAGGAAGCTTGCATCCTTTCACCTCATCAACCGCTGCCCCTAATAGGTATATACACTTCCGGGTTTCCATCACCAGAAATCACGTAGCTGAAATGAGAAACGGTGAATCGTTAAGTATTGTTCACTTTATTTCTCAGATATTCAGACACACACAGATACACACACACATATATAGAGATATATAGATATCTAATGAACGATTATGGAGACGCCGCGCAAGCATTAAACTTTGGAAGGCGGGGACGACCTTTTATAGTTATTCAAATAAAAAGATTTTTCAGTCACCATGTTTTTTTTACCAATGGAATAGATTCGCGGGGTGTCAGCATGAAAATTTCAAACTTTGCATTTAAGTGACACCCTAATACAGTATATATACGATAGAGTGATTTTGACCTGACGTCCTACAGAGCTGAAATGTCTAGACTCTTCTCTGCGTCTGATCGGGGAGATTTGTTTTCATTGCAGGATGTGGCCAGCATTTGTGAAGTTGACCAGGTTGAAACAATGGATAGTAACACGCACGAAATGTAAGCAGTAAATTATATATCCGTATTTCCACCAAAGCGTTTTTAAAATTCTGTCTCTGTCTGTCTGTCGCTGTCTCTCTCTGTCTCTCTCTCTGTCTCTCTCTCTCTCTCTTAGCATCAGAATACCAGGATATCGTTGCTATCACCGAGTCCTGGATTCATACTGATCGTAGGGACTACGTTGGGGAGTTCGAAATTCCGGGTTATAGAATGTTTCGCAAAGACCGCACCCGTGGGGAGGGGGGATGGGTACTAATATACGTGAGGGACACGTTGAGTCCGGTTGACTGCCAGTTCCGGTCGGAACGGGAGCTGCTTGGCGTCAATCTGAACGTGAGAGGGACGAACTATGGGTTAATCTTGGTGTACAGACCTCCGCATCTCCTCCTCGAGGAGTATACAGCCCTGTACACCGAACTCCGTAGCCTGTTAAGGGATAGGGTGTGTGTAGTTTTAGGAGACTTCAACTGTCGCAGCATAAAGTGGAAAGACAGGACTGCTGATGCTAAAGGGAGGAGGCTAGTTGACTTTGCTGATGAGAACTTCCTCATTCAGTGGGTCGATGAGCCTACACGAGGCGAAAGCGTTCTAGACTTAGTATTCACGACCGAAGACAACCTCGTCACTGGCCTCACCGTTGACGAATCGTTGGGCGGGAGTGATCACGGTCTGATTAAGTTCCGTGTGTGCGTCCCTCGGGTGAAGCGTAGTAACTCGAGAGGCAGTAAGCTTGATCTCCGGCGGGCGGACTTTGTTAGCCTCCGGGATTGCGTAGGTGAGATGGGGTTAGAGGTCGGCGGCGATGTTTAAGGAGTGAGGAGTGCATTCCGGGACGAGTTTATGGCGCTGCAGTCTGCTGCCATACCCTCAAAACCGGTCACCCATGCTTCAACGCAGCCTAAGTGGTTCAATCGTGACATCGCTTCGGCTATCCGAAATAGGAAAGTAGCGTATAGGAAGGCGAAGGCCAATCGTTCTCATGAGAACACTGAAGCGTATGTTCGCCTGTGTAGGGAAGTGAAGGCGAAGGTTAGATTAGCGAAACGTAACGAAGAACTACGGGTGGCAAGCCTCTGCAAGGGGAACCGTAAGGAGTTCTTCAGTTATGTGTTCACCAGGGAGTGTTCACCGGGGAGGACACCCGCATCATCCCCGAGCCAGACATGAGGCACGAAGGTGCTGGCCTGGATAGTGTTCGATGTACCGCGACAGTCGTTGCCGATAGAATAGACAAACTAAGCGCGTTTAAGGCTCCTGGGCCAGACCAGTTTCTCCCAGAGTGTTGCGGGAGGTGCGCGACCAGGTGGCTCACCACCTGGCTACAGTCTTCAACAAATCGTTGGAGATGGGCCAGGTGCCTGGTGACTGGAGGGAAGCCAACGTGACCCCTATCTTTAAGAAAGGGGATCACGAAAGTCCAGGGAACTATCGTCCCATTAGTCTCACTTCAGTTGTAGGTAAATTATTAGAGGGGATAATAGCGGATAGGATCCTTGACCATTTGGATTCCTACAATTTGCTTGGGGACTCCCAACATGGGTTTAGACGTCATAGGTCGTGTCTCACCAACTTGCTCCAGTTTTTCCACGTCATGTTGGGTGAATATGATAAGAGTAGGCGATTGATATACTTTATCTCGACTTTCAGAAAGCCTTTGATAAGGTATCTCACCGCCGGCTAATGGCGAAAGTGCGCGCGCTGGGTATCGGTGGGGAAGTAGGTAGGTGGATTGAAAACTGGCTGAAGAATACGCGGCAGAGAGTTGTAATTAAAGGAGCTAGTTCGGGTTGGGCCTCGGTCACTAGTGGGGTTCCTCAGGGTTCCGTTTTGGGGCCGCTGTTGTTTATCATTTACATAAATGATAGAGACGGTGGCATCGTCAGTAAGATCGCCAAATTCGCTGATGACACGAAGCTTGGGGCCATTGTTGGGACGCCGGAGGCGATCGAACAACTGCGTGTGGACCTAGGTAGGATAGGAGTGTGGTCCGAAAAATGGCAAATGCCGTTTAGCTTGGGTAAATTCAAAGTGCTGCACATTGGCTACGCCAATCCCAAGTCGGACTACTCGATGTTGGGGAGTAATATCGAACGCGACTGATTTGGAAAAGGACTTGGGTGTGCTAATTAGCAGCGACCTTAAGTTTACCAAACAGTGCGTAGAGGTTTAAAAGAAAGCCCAGAAGCTGTTGGGTTATATCAGGAAGCAATTTCAGTTTCGGAACAAGGAGATTGTGCTCTCTCTCTACAATTCCCTGGTTCGGCCGCACCTGGAGTATTGCTGTGCAGTTCTGGTCGCCCACCCTCAGGAAAGATATTGAGAGGCTGGAGCGACTGTAGGCGAGGGCCACAAAATTAATCCCTTCCGTTAGGCATATGGGCTACAATCGACGGTTACGCGCCCTGAATTTGTTTTCGCTGGAAACTCGGAGGCTGCGCGGTGAACTCATCTAGGTTTTCAAGTTCTTACGCGGGTTCAACGATGTCGATTTTAGAAGCATGTTTAGTTTAAATGATAACCCAACTCGCAACAATGGTTGGAAGTTGGATTTGCAACGGTTTAGGACTAGTGTGTGTGGGACTTACTTTACATATAAGATCTGTGACACGTGGAACAGTTTACCTTCAGAAGTTGTTGTAGTAATGCTTAGTTAAGAATATTAAATTTTGTTTAATTAAATAAGATAATGTTTAATGTAAATCATTTACTAATAATTATGAAACTAATTGTTTAAAATGGGTAGGGTTGGTAATACTGAATAGGCTTTGAGAGTGGACTACCCTATAACGGTTTTCAGTCTTGAGGTAGACGCGATACGCGTAAGATTTAGAGCCATGTGATCTTAAAGTTAAATTGTTTTGCGCCCTCTCCGACCTAAATATATTTAGTAATATTTCATACTCGCATATCCCCTAATTAACTAAACCACTTTCGAAATTAATAAAACGTAATAAGTGTTAATAAGAGTATTAATACACCTTCCCCCCCCTTCGTTTTGTAACGGTCTTTTAGAGTCAGAACTCGGCGTCGCTACCGGAATAATTATACTGAACGGCGAAAATGAGTAACGAGAGTGTACAGTTAAATGAAATAAAGAGCAATAGAGATATAGTAAAGTAGGAAGAAGCGTAAATAAATAATGAAGAAAATAAATAATAAAACGTAGTCACTACATCTGGTGGCTAGCGGTGATCTTACATCATATTTTGAGGCTTACCCACGTGTTAGTATTTCGATTAAAATTCTTAAAACCCGGTATAATAACAAATAGCGTTAATGAATATTTTATTTCGATTATTAAAATATCTAAATGCAAAGTTTATCCCGCTTGCAGGCAAATTTCGATTTTCATTCCTTAAAATTCATTATAAATGAAAATTCAAAATGGCGCGCCCATTGTTTTCCAAATTATTCCGAGTCGCGTCGCTTCAAAAAGTTTCGTTCATTCGGTCGCGGAGAGGGTATAGTTTGAAAATTATCGTGCTGCCTGAAGACTCAATTTTCTTTTCTTTTCGTCTCTTCCACTGTATTTCAGCTTACCTTTTTACTTTTTGTTTAAAACTTTTGGAATTAGTGATAATTGTAAAAATCATAATAATAAGAATAATGATTTGTACGTAAGTGAATTGTTAGTTTAAATACAGTATGATACACAATTTATATGGTCTTTTCAAAGTGTTTCAGCGAAAATTTGTATCGCATTTCTGGGTATATATACATATATAGTACAACATTTCATGAACATGAGAAATTTTCTGGGTTTCATTAGCAGATTTTTGATTATATTTCGATTGCCTGTATATAATAATAGGATTATTTTGTAAATATAGGTTTACGGGCTTTTTGCTTTGCTCGCTTCGCGCTAAAATAGGATTACGTTACAGTTAAGGGACAAATCGAAAAATAAATCTTAAAGATATTAAAAATTGTCAGATTGGGCCGTATAGGATTGTGTTAAATTTCAAAAATAAGCTACATTGGTTTAATGGAACTAGCGAAATTGTGTTGTGAAATTTTCTATAAAAGTTGTTTTGGATATTTTTTATACTCATTAATTATATACAATTTGGTAGGTAAGCTGGTTATCTATTTTTTTTCCTCTTTTCTTTCGTTTATTTCACGACAATTCCGACATATTTGGTAAAATGGCTATTGTATCGTACTAAGAAGAATTTCTTGTAGGCCTATCGTAAAATATTGTTCGGAGATTAACCGTTATTACGGTATGTCTATTGAGTAGTAAATTTTTAGTTATTTAACAAAATTTTCATTGGTTTAACATAAATAAGCATAGGATTTTTCTTTAAAAGCACAAATGTTGACTTAAATTCTTAATAGCTCTTTCCGCGCATAACATTGAATTTATTAATTATAGGCCTAAAAGCGGCAGTAAATTTTATTTTTATTTTGGCGGCCAATGTGAGTTACGGTACACATTTTACTAAATCTCGATATTATAATTTTTTTGAATTACAGAAATTTGTGTAGAATTCTTTTCATATATTTTTACGTTTTATAAATTCATTCAATAATCAATTTATTTGTACAAGTAGGCCGATTTTTATTTTTCTTTCCAGTTCAATGACAATGGTAAAATTTTTAGTTCAAATTTAGATTGTATTCTAAAAAGGATGTTTTAATTTGAAATTTTAATTTGGAATTAGAAATGAAAAATGTCCTTTTTTTTAGTTTGAGCGTTTGCATGGAAAATATTACGAAATTATGTTAGGATATAATGCAGTTTCATTCGGTTAGGGATATTTGTATAGAGGTTCGCTTACAAACAAAGCGACCGCTCTCAATTAGGAAATGTTTTAGTTTTGTTTACAGTGGATTGTGTGTAATTTTTTAGTACATATGATCTATTCTTATTTAGTATAACGATAAAAATTTGTATTTTCACTTGGAAACGATAAATTGCTGAGATTTCTGTGATTTGAAAACCATACTGAGGTTTCTGTTGAAGGAGAGAGTTGTATCTCAGATGTAATTTGCGAATTGCAAGTTCAATTCTTATGAAATTTGACGTTTCAAGTTGGAATTACTGTATTAAAATAATTTTTGGTAGTAATATTTAAATTTTTTTTACTTTTTAATAACTGTTTAGAAAATTATTATTGTTTAAACCTTCAGTCGGAGTTAACTAGTGCATTTGAAACATTGACTCAAGTGTACACTCGGAAATGGAGCCTCCTAGATAGCCAGTAACGTTTTTGTGGCGTCTGTGTGCTCCTCCTCAAAGCAAGAGGGTTCATGATTGTCAGAGAATGGATGACATGAAGTTTCTGGGGTTCATTTTTGTCTTTTGTATTTAGAGGTATTGAGGTGATTTCTGACGATAGTTTGAACAATAATATTCTTAAATTATACAACAGTTACTATGTATGGGCGCTTTTATATTTATACTGTACAATTTTGTTTAGCGTTTTATGACTTTTTTTTTATCTTCTCTGCTGTACTGCCATAAGTGACCTTATTGGTAGTAGATTTGATTAAATTTTTGCGAAATTTTTTATTTTTTTTCCGTGAATTTGGCCAGAGCAAATGTGTAGTTATTTCGAAGTGAATGTCGAAAGAATTTGATAAATTAAATATGAAATGATAAGCAGTACAGAAACACGTTTAGAATAAACTTTTTTTTCAAAATTGCAAACTCAGTTTGGGTCAACCAAGTTGAATCCGAGTTCCATCAAGTGAGTTTAGTCGACCGGATAGGTGATCGATCACCAATGAGAGAGAGAGAAGAGAAACCAGAATGCGCATGGACTTGGCGCAGGATGGTTTCGGAAGAGAAGAGAGAAGAGAGGAACCGAATGCGCAGGGACTTGGCGCAGGACAGTTCCGGAAGAGAAGAGAAATTTACGTGTGCAGGGTCTTGGTACACGAAAGTTTCGATCGAAGATGGTCTACTGGTATTTTTCGGGCAGTAGCTGGTCACGTTGCTCGAATGCTTCGCTAAATATGTGTCAACAAAGCGCGCGGTAGACAAGCCACGAGAGCTTGAACGGGCGCCTACGACTGTACTGTCCATACAGACATACAGTAGGTTCGTTGGGAAACGGCCTACGGCGGAGTCATCGTTTGATTGTTGCCAGTAGAAGAGTCTTTCAGCTGGACGTAGGAAGAGCAGCGTTCACCGACAAAAGTGGAGATGAGACAAGGCGAGTTTCTTCATCGACTTCTAGAATTGCAAATTCCGTCCAATTCCAGCGCGTGGTCCCGCTTTCAGATATCTCCCCCCCTGATCCTTTTAGAATTGGACGTCTCTTGTTTTTTTTTTTCGCCATTGGAGAGAGAGCGGAACCATTATAGCGTGCTGCCCTGTTGCATATTGATTGATGCAATCCCTTGCATTCTAGCGAAGTGAGCAGGAGAGCTGCGATTGAAAATTGAAATCCGTTGTCAGCGTGCGGAGTGTCATCTAAACAACGTCCAGCAAATAAATGTACTGATTATTATCTAATGAAATTATAAGTGAAAAGGGTCCGATTATTGCCCATATTTGTTGTGTTTTTCGTGAAATAGTATGTGCGCTCTTGGTCAGTATTTTATGTAAACTTTTTCTTATTTTTTTCTATGTTGCCCTGATAGTAACTGTATAACTATACAAATAATTGTTTCGAATGTAAAGCGATCGTTGATGAGAAATCGCGGGAATAGATTGTGAACTTGGATTTGTGTAGCCACTGTAAGAAAATTTTCTGTTATTTTTTTTGGCATGTATAGATTAGTTACAGGTTGTAATTTAATTATTAGAGTGAAATGTTATTTTATGCAAATGTGAAAATTATAAAGTTTTCGGTTTTATAATATGATACAATATATGTATGGGAATTGTCATTCTATTATTTCTTGTCTATTTCTAAACTTTGAATAAGTGTTAAAAAAAAAAAAAAAAAAAAAAAATTGCAAATATATAAGTTTGTTGAATAAATTTATTGACATTGTTAAACGATATTAATAAGTTTTCCTAATGGAAAAACTTATTTTCAAGGGGGTGATGCGAGTGTAGTAATGCTTAGTTAAGAATATTAAATTTTGTTTAATTAAATAAGATAATGTTTAATGTAAATCATTTACTAATAATTATGAAACTAATTGTTTAAAATGGGTAGGGTTGGTAATACTGAATAGGCTTTGAGAGTGGACTACCCTATAACGGTTTTCAGTCTTGAGGCAGACGCGACGCGTAGATTGAGCCATGTGATCTAAAGTAAATTGTTTTGCCCTCTCCGACCTAAATATATTTAGTAATATTTCATACTCGCATATCCCCTAATTAACTAAACCACTTTCGAAATTAATAAAACGTAATAAGTGTTAATAAGAGTATTAATACCTTCCCCCCCCCTTCGTTTTGTAACGGTCTTTTAGAGTCAGAACTCGGCGTGCTACCGGAAACTATACGAAGAAAGTGATAAATTAAAGAAAGAGCCGATAGAGAATAAACAGAGAAATAGTAAAGTAGAAAGAAGCGTAAATAAATAACGAAGAAAAGAAATAATAAAAACGTTCACTACATTGTGAACAGTTGCTCTGTGGATCATTTCAAGTAAAGGTTAGACGAAATCTTGCACACTATTTGAGTGTGTAGAAATTTTTCCCTGGCACCCGTTGGTACCTCCTCGGTATGGGCCGCAAGGCCTTTTGAGGTACTTCTTTTCCTTGTAACTCCTTGTAACTCTGTCTCTCTCTGTCTGTCTCTCTCTCTCTGTCTGTCTCTCTCTGTCTGTCTCTCTCTGTCTGTCTCTCTCTGTCTGTCTCTGTCTCTGTCTCTGTCTCTCTGTCTCTCTCTCTCTCCTCCTTTTTTATATACTGGTCACAACGTTTTTGATAGTTTTCATTGCTAGAACGCTTTATCTTATTCAGAGTATTCAGAGTTCGAAAAAAAAAAAAAGTTACAATGCCTGGACCGCAGAAACTGAAGGCTGAATGTGCGAGGTGTGAAGTAAACCAATGGGTGACGAACTTCAAAGAAGCCTGCTTCGCGAAGATCAACCACTGCAGCATGTGCCGCTTTTGCGAACTCATGCGGTTTTACGAGAAGCTAGAGGAGAGGGTCCGGCTGCTCGAGTCGTCCAGACAGGCTGTTGGAGGTGCGGCGGTCACTGATGGGGCTGCGCCCTCCACCCCGGAGCTCATTGATAGGATAGCTGCCATGGAAAGGAGGTCCAGCGATGGACTGGACAGGGCTCGGGACCGCGGAGAAAAGGTAGAGGTGCAACCGGGGGCCAGGGTACAAAATCAGTGTGAAGAATCGCCAGCGACCCACGTGGAATGCACGGAACCGCGGCGCAAGGTGGAGGGCGTAAAGAAGGGGCTGATAGAGAAAGGTGGGAAGGGGCCTACTGATGGCCCAAAGAAACCGAAGGATGTAGCTGCCGGTCGGGGTGGGCCGGCTGGTGTAACTGCGTCTATGGATGGCGACGGGTTTCGAAAGGTCTCGGGCAAGAAGGCTGCGAAGCCTAAGCCTGAGACCCCAGTTGACCCTGTCAGGACCTCCAACCGCTTTAGTCTCCTGTGCTCGAAGGAGGAAGACACCGTTTTGATTGGGGACTCGCTGATCAGGGGCCAGAGAAGTACTTTGCTTCTGCAAACCGGGATGGGAGGAACGTAAGGTGCTTACCTGGGCGGGGAACGGCGCACTTAAGGAAGGAGGTAGAGAAGGTGCGCGTGGCTAGTCGGAGGACTGCGATCGTTGTCCACGCTGGTGGCAACGACCTGTTCCTCAAAGGCGGTAGGGTAGGTCTTACAGAAGGGATCATCACCGAGATCATGTCTCTTGCGGATGATCTAAAACTGAAGACAGACAGGGGAATGTTAATGGGTATTTTACCGCGAATGAATGCCATGACCACGCGCTCAGTAAGGTCATTGGCATCAACGAGAGGGTGCAAGACTTGTGCGGCCAGCTGGGCGTGAGGTTTATTGACCCGTTCGACACATTTTCGGGTAGGTGGGACCTTTACCAGAGGGATGGTTCTACCTCAATAACAACGGTAAGGTGTGCTAGGCGCGCTGCTCGACCGGCACCTATACAGAATGGTGAGGTCGAGTTTGGGGAGAGATGATGGGCCCCCACCGGGGAGGGATGATGATGAGCCGATGGCTGTTCGGGAAACGGGTCGTGCTAGGGGGCGGTCAGAATAGGGAAAGCTCCCTCCGTGCAATGCTTTTTAATGCTAGGTCGATTAGGAACAAGTTTTGCGAGCTACGGGCGCTCTTAGCATCAGAATACAGGATATCGTTGCTATCACCGAGTCCTGGATTCATACTGATCGTAGGGACTACATTGGGGAGTTCGAAATTCCCGGGTATAGAATGTTTCGCAAAGACCGCACCCTTGGGGAGGGGGGTGGGGTACTAATATACGTCAGGAACACGTTGAGTCCGGTTGACTGCCAGTTCCGGTCGGAACGGGAGCTGCTTGGCGTCGATCTGAATGTGGGAGGGACGAGCTATAGGTTAATCTTGGTGTACAGACCTCCGCATCTCCTCCTCGAGGAGGATACAGCCCTGTACACCGAACTCAGTAGCCTGCTAGGGAATAGGGTGTGTGTAGTTTTAGGAGACTTCAACTGTCGCGGCATAAAGTGGGAAGACAGGACTGCTGATGCTGAAGGGAGGAGGCTAGTTGACTTTGCTGATGAGAACTTCATCACTCAATGGGTCAATGAACCTACACGAGGCGAAAGCGTTCTAGACTTAGTATTCACGACCGAAGACAACCTCGTCACTGGCCTCACCGTTGACGAATCGTTGGGCGGGAGTGATCACGGTCTGATTAGGTTCCGTGTGTGCGTCCCTCGGGTGAAGCGTAGTAACTCGAGAGGCAGTAAGCTCGATCTCCGCGGGCGGACTTTGTTAGCCTCCGGGATAGCGTAGGTGAGATGGGGTTAGTGGTCGGCGGCGATGTTGAGGGAGTGTGGAGTGCAATCCTGGACGAGTTTATGGTGCTGTAGTCTGCTGCATACCCTCAAAACCGGTCACCCCTGCTTCAACGCAGCCTAAGTGGTTCAATCGTGACATCGCTTCGGCTATCCGAAATAGGAAAGTAGCGTATAGGAGGACGAAGGCCAATCGTTCCCATGAGAACACTGAAGCGTATGTCCGCCTGTGTAGGGAAGAGAAGGCGAAGGTTAGACTAGCGAAACATAACGAAGAACTACGGGTAGCAAGCCTCTGCAAGGGGAACCCAAATGAGTACTTTGCGGGAGTGTTCACCAGGGAGGACACCCGCATCATCCCCGAGCCAGGCGTGAGGCACGAAGGTGCTGGGGTGGATAGTGTTCGATGTACCGCGACAGTCGTTGCCGATAGAATAGACAAACTAAGCGTTTAAGGCTCCTGGGCCAGACCAGTTTCTCCCCAGAGTGTTGCGGGAGGTGCGCGACCAGGTGGCCCCCCACCTGGCTACAGTCTTCAACAAATCGTTGGAGACGGGCCAGGTGCCTGGTGACTGGAGGGAAGCCAACGTGACCCCTATTTTAAGAAAGGGGATCACGAAAGTCCAGAGAAGTATCGTCCCATTAGTCTCACTTCAGTTGTAGGTAAATTATTAGAGGGGATAATAGCGGATAGGATCGTTGACCATTTGGATTCCTAAAAGCTGCTTGGGGGGACTCACAACATGGGTTTAGACGGCATAGGTCGTGTCTCACCAACTTCCTCGAGTTTTTTCACGTCATGTTGAGTGAGTACGATAAGAGTAGAGCGATTGATATACTTTATCTCGACTTTCAGAAAGCCTTTGATAAGATACCTCACCACCGGCTAATGGCGAAAGTGCCCGCGCTGGGTATCGGTGGGGAAGTAGGTAGGTGGATTGAAAACTGGCTGAAGAATAGGCGGCAGAGGGTTGTAATTAAAGGAGCTAGTTCGGGTTGGGCCTCGGTCACTAGTGGGGTTCCTCAGGGTTCCGTTTTGGGGCCGCCGCTGTTTATCATTTACATAATTGATATCGACGGTGGCATCGTCAGTCGGATCGCCAAATTCGCTGATGACACCAAGTTTGGGGCCAATGTTGGAACGTCGGAGGCGATCGAGCAACTGCGTGCGGTCCTAGGTAGGATAGGAGAGTAGTCCTAAAAATGGCAAATGCCGTTTAACTTGGGTAAATGCAAGGCGATGCACATTGTCTACGCCAATCCCAAGTCGGACTACTCGATGTTGCGAGTAATATCGAGGTGACTGATTTGGAAAAGGACTTGGGTGTACTAATTAGCAGCGACCTTAAGTTTACCAAACAGTGCGTAGAGGTTGAAAAGAAAGCGCAGAAGCTGTTGGGTTATATCAGGAGGCAATTTCAGTTTCGGAACAAGGAGATTGTGCTCTCTCTGTACAATTCCCTGGTTCGGCCGCACCTGGAGTATGCAGTGCAGTTCTGGTCGCCCACCCTCAGGAAAAATATTGAGAGGCTGGAGCGAGTGAAGGCGAGGGCCACAAAGTTAATCCCTTCAGTTAGGCATATGGGCTACAATCGACGCTTACGCGCCCTGAACTTGTTTTCGCTGGAAACTCGGAGGCTGCGCGGTCAACTGATCGAGGTTTTCAAGCTCTTACGCGGGTTCAACGATGTCGATTTTAGAAGCATGTTTAGTTTAAATGATAACCCAACTCGCAACAATGGTTGGAAGTTGGATTTGCAACGGTTTAGGACTAGTTTGTGTGGGAATTACTTTACGTATAAGATCTGAGACACGTGGAACAGGTTACCTTCAGAAGTTGTGAACAGTTCCTCTGTGGATCACTTCAAGAAAAGGTTAGACCAAATCTTGCACACTATTTGAGGGTGTAGAAAATTTTCCCTGGCACTCATTGCCATTGGTACCTCCTCGGTATGGGCCGCAAGGACTTTTGAGGCACATCTTTTCCTTGTAACTCCTTGTAACTCTCTCTCTGCCAGTGACCACGCGCTCAGTAAGGTCATTGACATCAATGAGAGGGTGCAAGACTTGTGCATCCCGCTGGGTGTGAGGTTTATTGACCCCTTCGACACATTTTCGGGTAGGTGGGACCTTTACCAGAGGGATGGTGTTCACCTCAATAACAACGGTAAAGGTGTGCTAGGCGCGCTGCTCGACCGGCACCTATACAGAATGGTGACATCGAGTCCGGAGAGAGATGACGGGCCCCCACCGGGGAGAGATGATGTTGAGCCGGTGGCGGACGTACCTTCAACTGAAGGGTTCGTCCACGTACAGGTGGGTGACCCTCCTTCCAAGTTGGAGGGGGCTCAGGCTCCTGCGGAAGTTGCCCCCTCGTTGGTGAGGGGCTCTTCAACTCCCGACAGCCCTGGCTGTTCCGGAAACGGATTGTGTTAGGGGGCGATCAGAATAGGGAAAGCTCCCTCCGTGCAATGCTTTTTAATGCTAGGTCGATTAGGAACAAGTTTTGCGGGCTACGGGCGCTCTTAGCATCAGAATACCAGCATATCGATGCTATCACCGAGTCCTGGATTCATACTGATCGTAGGGACTACATTGGGGAGTTCGAAATTCCCGGGTATAGAATGTTTCACAAAGACCGCACCCGTGGGGCAGGGGGGGACTAATATACGTGAGGGACACGTTGAGTCCGGTTGACTGCCAGTTCCGGTCGGAACGGGAGCTGTTTGGCGTCGATCTGAACGTGAGAGGGACGAACTATAGGTTAATCTTGGTGTACAGACCTTCGCATCTCCTCCTCGAGGAGGATACAGCCCTGTACACCGAACTCCGTAGCCTGTTAGGGGATAGGGTGTGTGTAGTTTTAGGAGACTTCAACTGTCGCGGCATAAAGTGGGAAGACAGGACTGCTGATGCTGAAGGGAGGAGGCTGGTTGACTTTGCTGATGAGAACTTCCTCACTCAGTGGGTCAATAAGCCTACACGAGGCGAAAGCGTTCTAGACTTAGTATTCGCGACCGAAGACAACCTCGTCACTAGCCTCACCGTTGAGGAATCGTTGGGCGGGAGTGATCACGGTCTGATTAGGTTCTGTGTGCGCGTCCCTCGAGTAATGCGTAGTAACTCGAGAGGAAGTAAGCTCTATCTACGGCGGGCGGACTTTGTTAGCATCCGGGATAGCGTAGGTGAGATGGGGTTAGAGGTCGGCGGCGATGTTGAGGGAGTGAGGAGTGCATTCCGGGACGAGTTTATGGTGCTGCAGTCTGCTGCCATACCCTCAAAACCGGTCACCCCTGCTTCAATGCAGCCTAAGTGGTTCAGTCGTGACATCGCTTCGGCTATCCGAAATAGGAAAGTAGCGTATAGGAAGGCGAAGGCCAATCGTTCCCATGAGAACACTGAAGCGTATGTCCGCCTGTGTAGGGAAATGAAGGCGAAGGTTAGGCTAGCGAAACGTAACGAAGAACTACGGGTGGCAAGCCTCTGCAAGGGGAACCGTAAGGAGTTCTTCAGTTATGTTAATAGTAGAAAGCCCATTTGAACCGAAGCGGCGTTCTGCGGAACTCCGACGCGGACATCGCCAATGTGCTTAATGAGTACTTTGCCGGAGTGTTCACCAGGGAGGACACCCACATCATCCCCAAGCCAGGCGTGAGGCACGAAGGTGCTGGCGTGGATAGTGTTCGATGTACCGCGACAGTCGTTGCCGATATAATAGACAAACTAAGCGCGTTTAAGGCTCCTGGGCCAGACCAGTTTCTCCCCAGAGTGTTGCGGGAGGTGCGCGACCAGGTGGCCCCCCACCTGGCTACAGTCTTCAACAAATCGTTGGAGACGGGCCAGGTGCCTGGTGACTGGAGGGAAGCCAACGTGACCCCCTATCTTTAAGAAAGGGGGTCACGAAAGTCCAGGGAACTATCGTCACATTAGTCTCACTTCAGTTGTAGATAAATTATTAGAGGGGATAATAGCGGATAAGATCGTTGGCCATTTGGATTCCTACAAGCTGCTTGGGGACTCCCAACATGGGTTTAGACGGCATAGGTCGTGTCTCACCAACTTGCTCGAGTTTTTCCACGTCATGTTGAGTGAGTATGATAAGAGTAGGGCGATTGATATACTTCATCTCGACTTTCAGAAAGCCTTTGATAAGGTACTTCACCGCCGGCTAATGGCGAAAGTGCGCGCGCTGGGTATTGGTGAGGAAGTAGCGAGGTGGATTGAAAACTGGCTGAAGAATAGGCGGCAGAGAGTTGTAAATAAAGGGCTAGTTCGGGTTGGGCCTCGGTCACTAGCGGGGTTCCTCAGGGTTCCGTTTTGGGGCCACTGTTGTTTATCATTTACACAAATGATATCGACGGTGGCATCGTCAGTAAGATCGCCAAATTCGCTGATGACACAAAGCTTGGGGCCAATGTTGGGACGCCCGAGACGATAGAGCAACTGCGTTTAACTTGGGTAAATGCAACTACTCAATGTTGTGGAGTAATATCGAGGCGACTGATTTGGAAAACGACTTGTGTGTGCTAATTAGCAGTGACCTTAAGTTTACGAAACTCTGCGTAGAGGTGGAAAAGAAAGCCCAGAAGCTGTTGGGTTATATCAGGAGGCAATTTCAGTTTCGGAACAAGGAGATTGTGCTCTCTGTACAATTCTCTGGTTCGGCCGCACCTGGAGTATGCTGTGCAGTTCTGGTCGCCCACCCTCAGGAAAATATTGAGAGGCTGGAGTGAGTGCGGGCGAGGGCCACAAAGTTAATCCCTTCCGTTAGGCATATGGGCTACAATCGACGCTTACGCGCCCTGAACTTGTTTTCGCTGGAAACTCGAAGGCTGCGCGGTCAACTGATCGAGGTTTTCAAGTTCTTACGCGGGTTCAACGATGTCGATTTTAGAAGCATGTTTAGTTTAAATGATAACCCAACTCGCAACAATGGTTGGAAGTTGGATTTGAAACGGTTTAGGACTAGTGTGTGTGGGAATTACTTTACCTATAAGATCTGTGACACGTGGAACAGGTTACCTTCAGAAGTTGTGAACAGTTGCTCTGTGGATCATTTCATTTCAAGAAAAGGGTAGACCAAATCTTGCACACTATTTGAGTGTGTAGAAAATTTTCCCTAGCACTTGCCATTCGTACCTCCTCGGTATGGGCCGCAAGGCCTTCTGAGGTAGTTCTTTTCCTTGTAACTCTCTCTCTCTCTCTCTCTCTCTCTCTCTATCTCTCTCTATATATAATATATAATATATATATATATATATATATATATACAGGGTCTGTCAAAACAAACTAAGCCAAATTCAAACCTTTATTAAAACAAAACCATTTATCTAATTAAGTTGAATTTTTTACACAATAAAGTATAGGTAATCGTCTATTATCCTTTAAATTTTTATGACGATCTCTTCAGAATTGTTAATTTTATTAATAATTAACTAAAAAGTGAGATTCTCGTACTTAACATGAAAAAAAAAATTTTCACGATATACTGTAGATAATTTTTAGTTTAATAAAATTAAAAGAACTGTTCAATATGATTCCCTTGCATTTCTATCACTTTTTTTAATCTTGGTCTGAATCGTCTATTGCTCGATTTATTTGCTCTTAGGGGAGCTCTGCCCATTTTGAGATAATCAACTCACGCAAATGATTGACATCCCTTATTCTGTTCCTATACACTCTCTCTGCCAAGTTTTCCCATATTCCGTAGTCTACAGGGTTTAGGTCAGGGCTGTTAGGTGGCCAATTATTCGGTTCCATAAATTCAGGCACATTCTTTTTCAAATATTCGATGGTTGTTTTGGCAGTATGTGATGTTGCACCATCTTGTTGAAAAATAAAGTAACCTTGACTAGCCAAGTTTCTCATTTCTGGAAGCATTTGTTCAAGCAGGGTATTTGAATAATATTGAGCATTAATTTTCACTCCTGGCTCAATAAAAAATATTGAAGTTTTTCCCAACTTGGACACTCCAACAGAAACCATGACGCCAGAAGAAAAGTGACTCCTTGTTGCGTACAGTCTTTCATCTTGGATTTCATTATTCTTCGCAACATCAGAATAAACCCGGTCATTCTGTGAGTTTCTTGGTGGTTCTACCGTAAAACGTTTTTCATCCGTAAAAAATGTCTTGGAAAGTTTATCTTCAGTTATTATACGTAAAATACGTTTGGATTTCTCAACTCTTTTCTGACAGTTTACTTCTGACAATCTTTGTCCATGCACTCTTTTAAATGGTTTAAATTGCAGATCAGATTTAATAATCCTTCTTACGCTTGATTCTGATATTTCTAGTTCTTTTGATATTTGAGCAGGTGTCATGTGGCTACGAGGTCGATCCTCTTGACTAAGGATACGTTCCTCCACTTTCTGAATATTTTCATCTACTCTAACTGATTTTGGTCGCCCACTACCAACCTTCCTTTCAATGCTTCCTGTTTCATCGATAGTTCTCAATAAGTAATCTAAACCTGATCTAGTCCATCCTTTATAATCGAATTCAGAAAGTAATTTCCTTGCACTATAACCTTTTTCAACTCTATAATGCTTTATAATTATTTTATCTTCATGTGAGAATGGCATATTTAGAGGTATTCACGAAAAATTTTAAATCTAAACAAATTCTGAAAAAGAGAAAAAAGAAGATATTACATAATGAGAAAAACTGAAATTTTCGCAATCTGTAGAAATAACCGCATAACTCCTAAAATATTTAAAATAAAGTTATAAAATTATCACAAATTATTTATGAGCCTTTTATTTATTTAGTATAAAAAAATATTTGAAATCTCTATCAAATTGTGCATTTTATAGAGATTTCAAATTGGCTTAGTTTTTTTTGACAGACCCTGTATATATATATATATATATATATATATATATATATATATTATATATATATATGGGAATGAACTCATATATATATATATATGCACTAAAATCACAGAATAACACGTGATCTTATTAATAAGCAAACAAGCACAGGGAAAAGGAAAAGTATCTCTTATGTGAATGAAAATGGCGTTAGATTCCTGGCCACTTCTTATACTGTATTGATGCTGCTTAATACGTAACTCAAGGGTCTTACCAGTTTGGCCAATGTAAAATTTATTACATATTGTGCATGGGATTTTATATACACAACCATGTTCACTTAAAGGGGAGTTCTTAATCAATGAATTCTTAATTACATCTAAATTTTTGAACGCAATATTTACGTTAAAAGTCCTCAGCAGATTCGGCAGATCAAGGAAATTTTTTCTGAATGGTAACACTAAAATATTTTTTGTGTTATAAGGAATCTTGTCCTTTACTTCGTAGAAGGTTTTCTTTGCCATTTTTAAGGACTTATCTATGCAATTCTTTGGGTATTTTAAATCAAACGCAATTTTGAATATTTTACTAATTTCGTCGTCAATGAACTCTGGACTACAAATTCGTAGACCTCTTAGGAACAAAGTAGAAAGAACGGATCGTTTTACGTTAATGTAGTGATCAGAATAATAATGTATATAGGAACAATTATTAGACGATGGCACCATTCCCTTTGTTTTCATTAAATTCTTGCCACTTAATTGCCTGCTGTAATTAAATACTAGTTATAATAACCGTTATAATATTTTTTGTTCTCTGTACTGGTTTTTTGTCTAATTTCATCTATATAGTTCTTTTATATTTAGTAATTTAGCAGCCTACAGATTATGTTATCTATAGAAAAAATCTTTAGAGGGTTTTATGGTCTTTAATTTGAGTTGCCGATTGGGAATTTTTTTATTTTTATTTTTTTTGCTTGTGTATTTAACTCATTTACTTTGTAATCTCCGTCTATTTTCTGTTTCTCCTTGAAGATGTGAATATATCACGAAAGCGCTCGGACTTCGTGTTTCCTTTTCCTTTTCCCTGTGGTTGTTTGCTTATATATATTATATATATATATAATATATATATATATATATATATAAACAAATTACGGATGGCTATAAATTACGTAAATTAGCTTCTCGAAAGCGATTGAATATTAATTTTTTAAAGTTAAGGTCGGTATTCATATTTTCTCTTATAGAAATTAAACTGTGACGTGTAGTAAATTTTTTTTTCAATTTCTATTTGTTTAGCCGAGCCTATCACGATTTAACCTTAACCCTTCGTCAAACGGGTACAATTGAACTAACCGTACAATCAATTAACCTAACTGGGTATTCAGTTAACCTAACCATTATTTGATCGGGTACCCTGGCTGTTTAAGCGTCTCTCTCTCTCTCTCTCCTATTATGATATTATATTTGCAATAAAATCACCTAAAATATGTATATTGAGCAAAAGAGATAATTTTGAATTCTCAAAATTTGTAAGTAAAAACTAGGATTGGTCAGCTGGTTACAGCATATTAAAATATTTCTAAACACAAAATAAAGTTTATAATCAGTGTTAATTATTTAACTGCTACTAAGTTTATGTTTATAAACTGGAATATAAATATGCAGATGGGTGTAAATTATGTAAAATTAGCTTCTAGAAAGTGATTGAATATTAACTTTTTTTTAAAGTCAAGATCTGTATTCATATTTTCTCTTTTTTAATAGAAATTAAACTAGTATCCATGCAACATTTAATTATACCATTATATACATATATATTGTGCTATTTAATAACATTTAATACATTTAATATATGCGTCTGTTATTAATTTTTGTAAATTATACTTACTAGATGTGGTTATTGATCAAAGCATTTTGAACAAACTCACTTATTTGATTCGCGTACGGGAGAACAATACGAAGTGGTTTATTTTT
Source organism: Bathynomus jamesi (assembly GCA_023014485.1). Classification (NCBI taxonomy): domain Eukaryota; kingdom Metazoa; phylum Arthropoda; class Malacostraca; order Isopoda; family Cirolanidae; genus Bathynomus; species Bathynomus jamesi. The sequence goes on along the minus strand of JAJOZX010001402.1, from coordinate 499,920 downwards.
CATTTTCAGATATATAATTATATATTATTTTAGTTATTAATTATAAAACTCGTGAGCTTTAAAATGCTTATTGCAAATGATTGCGAAAATTTTATAATCAAATTGTATTTGAATGATAAGTAGACGATATTTTAAACGCCACGTGCTGGTAACCCCTTCTTCTTCCGTACAGGCCTCTTCTTCCCACCACCACGCATTTTTCTCTTTGCATCTTTGATGATTTCGTCCCGTGTACGCTTTAAGTATTTTTTTAAAGCTTCTTTAGGATTAGTCCCCGCCATTAAGTCTTCTATCGTGTTAAGACCTGATTTTAAAGCTTTCCTGCCGAGATATCTGGCATCACTCTTCAGCAAGTGGACAGCCGTACGCAGTATGGTTGAAAAAATGGATCCAATCCCACTCCCGCGCTGGTATCTCACCCCTCGATAGAGTGTGAAAAACCTTCGGGTCATTATATCACAGTGCGACGAAAATGCAGCTTCACTCTTAAGCTCCCGTCACCCAATGGAAAACTTTTCTTCTCAATCGTTCTTATATATATATTGAGATATTGGTTAGTAGGTTAGTTGCGACATTGACATAATGAGGCTTGTCGTATGTAATGCTTAAGATCCTTCCTCTATGATTAGGAGTGAGTGATGCGCAGCAGGCACACCTGAGTATCCCCATCAGTATAACAAACTGATGTTCCACGATATTGCTGTAAATATATCGTTCAATTTCTCCAATTTCAGATGATAACATTAAGCTGCACAAGTCATGTGTTTCGTGAAAGGTATCTCTTTGGAGGGCCGCTCCATATCGGCTCTCGGTTATAATTTTGAACAGCCCTTTGTCTTTAATATTTCTATTAGCCTCTGATTTTAGAGGCAGAGTATGTGCCGGAGTATCTTTGTTTATGATTTCGTATACCAAATCATCCGTAAGATTTGATCTTTTCAAACTACAATTTAAGTCTCTTACAACAGCATCGGCTGCGCCATAATGAACCTGGCATAGTGTTACTACTGTAGTGTAGTACTGTGCCTCTCCACTCCGGGCGGCACGCATGGTTTCGTCTCGAGTTACACCGACCTTTTCAGACTCATCACGGCTTCTAAGAACCGTAAAAACTGATTCTTTATTATCAATACTTAAAAACTTGGTAGCCAATTTAAATTCGCATATTCCTACCTCATATGATTCACGGCCAAATTCGATGGGCCCGTGGAGTTCTGTTACAAAGTTGGCCAGGGTGTTGCCAGGATGTACAGACAGAGAAGAAAATGACGGGAGTGTGACGTAGAAGTGGTTAAGCGCCATGTTGCATACTATTTAAGCTTCATTATTGCATCAGCTTTTATATAGGTGTTGAAGCTTTCTGGGTACCCTAGCCATTTCATCAGGTACATTTTTCTCTTTCCTGAACCTTTTGCCTGAAATTATTTCAATTTTAAACACATTTTTTCCTAAATTAAATGGCACTTTCTGCAGTTCCTTGCCGTAAAAGCCCCCTGCAATTTCTTCTCCATTCAAATCTTCAACATAATACAGCCTTATCTCGTCTTTAGGCCTCATAGCCCTAACTTTAAAAATCTCACGTGTCCAATCTTGCTCAAATCTCTTCGCGAATTTATTATCCGAACGCGACAGCCTTACATAATCAGTGATTTTGAAACGCGCAGTGTGTGGTGGCACTCTCCGAATATCTTTTCTCACATCACGCTCTGTATGCGTATGTCTTTCTAAAAGTTCGTTAGGTGTTGTTCCACTCGCACAGTGGTGTGAACAGTTGTAGGATGAGGCCAGCGAATCCAGAATGTCTATATACCTGTATGTGTTTTTGTGTGTGAAATAGCGATGCATGCGTTCCTTTATGGTACGTTGAACTCTTTCAGCTAAAGATGCCTTAGGTATAGAATTGCTAGGAGATTTATTTTTCGAGGGAATTAACCACAAATATCTGGAGAATACATCTGTAGAGATCGACGGGAAATTCCTTTCCTCGCCGTTCTTAAACATCATGGAATCAAAACAAAAGCTGTACACGTGGGCATGAAACAGGCCTACGGAGGAAACAGATTTTGTGGTATTTCCCAAAATGCCCACCAGAGGACGTCACCAAGGCCTGTAAAATGCAGATTTTTCTAAAATCACTCCTACTCACCATCTTCTCGTTTTTGTCGTTACGTTTCTCTCTCAGCGCCTTCGTCAGTAACACTACTCGTCACGATACCCGTTCTCCGGCCTTCGCCGGAGAGCGGCCCGCTGTTCCTTCAAGGCTTCGGTAGAGCATACACGAAGTCTAGCATCAAGGCAGGCCCTCTATAATTTCATCCTGCAAGAAGCAACATCACTGCTGCAGGCGTTTCCGTTGGCCCCCTTTTCAACAAGTCTGTACCGGTCTTCAACACTCATCCTCTCGCCGGTAAGGCCAGTCCGCCTGCAGAAGCGATCCTTCGAAGCCCAGGTCCGTAAAACTTTTAGTAGGTTACAAGCAACAAACCTACCTTTGCCTTCGTGTTAAGCAATTCCCGCGTAGCCTACACAGTATAACCGCAGCCTCGCGAATAGGATATATCCAAAAGTGTACGTAAGCAACCGGCAAACTAACTCTCATTACGACTGCGATAGGCCTGTACAATTATTTTACCATATTCAACTATCTTACTGTATTTGTGGTGCTACTGTAGTATGCGGTCTACCGTTAAGTTTCTACTGTAGTATGCGGTCTACCGTTCAAAATATTTAAAAGGAATTGAAAATGAATTGAAAGGAATTATAATTTAATTTACACAATTAAGGAATTATTAAAGAAGTTAAATATACTACTACCGCATACTTAACGGTAGACCGCATACTACAGTACACCCTTGATGATTGGTTAGGTTAAGTCGTAATATTTTCGTTAGTTTTAACGAAAATATCACGACTTAACCTAACCAATCGTCAAGGGCGTACAATTAACCTAATAATAAAATAATAAGAAGATAAGAAGCTATAATTAAAAGGTAGACCGCCGAATCGTAGGTAGACCGCATACTACAGTAGCACCGTATTTGTATCCGCTTGTTTATTTGCTCATTTATGCATTTCATTTTCACTGACCTAATCCATTTACTGTACCGTACCGTACCTTCATCACTTATTCTGTGTTCATCTCTAAATATCTTATTAGCCTACCTGAATTAGTGTACTGTACTTACTTAACAATTAGACTGTACAACCATTTCTTATTGGTAATAAGACTGGTCGACAAACTAACTTTTTTCCTCTCATCAAAGATGTATACACACTTTTATAGACCAATTTTATACACCGATTCCAAATCTATTTTCGGTATTCCTCTAGCACATCTAGTTATCGAAATATGACTGGTGTTAATTTCAGCACAATTTATCGTAAAAGTACAACTTTATTCATAAAAAGAATTGTACACCAACCTAAAAACGTTGCGAATACGATTTTTTGTAAACCTTGTCCGGATCGTCGCGGTACAACATCCAGTAGTAGTCTGACAGCAGGGCCCGATTAAGCCCTAGTAGGCTAATCGTAAAAGTGGCCTATCATGTCTAGGCTCACGCTAACATCTGCTTAGACACTCAGGTTTGGTAATTCTACAAAATAACCTATGGTATATACGCTCAGTATTGGCAGCTACAACACTTGTTCACAAAATAGTATTGTTCAAAAAAAGAATGAAACAAACAAATTTACTACTGTAGTCTGTACATGTGAGACAAAACCTTTGGATATACTTTGGTTCAAACGATTATATAAAACAATGACTCCAGGTTCTCCAGAGTCAGGCGGAGCTTCTGGTTCGGCCTGTTTCTCGGGTTCGGCGAGATATGCATCGAGCATTTTCTGAACTCCATCTTTGTATGCGGGAGACTTGTTTTTAGTTCTAAGGCATTGAGGCTTTCTTCAAAGCCTTCATCCTGCAGAACCTCCCTGATTTGGGGCCCCACAAAGATTTCCTCCTTCAATTTCGCGGCACTGATGTTTGCAAATTTCTCAACAAGGTATCGAAACCCTCTCGAATTCGCCTTACCCAACGCTTTCACAATTTTTTTTATTAAGCCGAGCTTAATGTGGAGAGGTGGCAGGAAAATCTTTTGGATCAACTAAAGGAACACACTGGACACTGACCGTTCCTGGCTCGTATGTGCCTCTTTGATGCCAGTCACGTCTGATGTAATGGTCCGCAGTAGCACGGCTGTCCCATAGGCATAGGAAACAGTATTTCCTGAACCCTTCTTGCATGCCCATTAACATACCAATGACTTTGAGATCCCCACAGATATTCCATTGAGGAGTGCTGTATTGGACTGCTTCGAGTAGTATATTCATGTTATCGTACGTCTCCTTTAAATGAACGGAGTGGGCGGTCGGGATGGAGGCTTTAAGTTCCCGCTATGCAGGAGAACCGCTTTCAAGCTTCGCTGTGAGGAATTAATGAAGAGGCGCCACTCAGATGGTGTGTGTACCTGTAACAAGTTCTCGAAAAGTCCATTGATATCATGGCAATAGCAGAGCGGACCGTCTACTATAAAGAATGTCGCCAAATCATGGTTTCGTTTTCGATAATGACACACTCGGACGTTCTTCTCAAGTAAGTGTTTCTGCTTGAGTCTCGAGGAGAAGTTCTGATTTCTCTTTGGAGAGGGCTAGGTCTCTAATGAGGTCATTCAACTCGTTTTGGGTAAGCCTCTCCGGCTTCGATTGCTCCTCGTCAGGTGTGTAGTCAAGATCAGCCGAAGGTCCCGCATCTCTGCCAATCGCACCTTCGTCGGATTCCCTTTCGTCTTCTAAAGAATCGAGTCCATGCTCTGGAGGTACCGGAATCGGCATCGCGTCATCGTGATGGATCGGTCTGATCGCGGAGTCTACGTTCGGATAAACGATGTTATGCTTGTTCTTCACGGAGAATCCAGTTATGTTTGCAAAAGTAACAATCGCCATGGTCTCTCGGCTGCCTCCATATCATGGGTACAGCGAACAGCATCGACTTTTTCCTTTGGTTCAACCAGTCACGTAATCCATTCGAACAAGCAGTACAGATAACATGTGGCGCCCACGCCTTATCTTGGTCTCCTAGTAGACAGCCGAAGTATAACCGGTAAGTTTTCCGAAGATCCATCGTGATTGTACGCCGTTGTGATTTAATTGCGAACGAGCCGCACTCGTAACAAATTGTCGTGTGATTTTTACACTTTCGAAGCATGATGATCGATGAGTGGGTTGATGTAAATTACCTAAAAAAATAAAATGTGTAATTGGGCGACACAAAACAAAACTAGAAATGTGACTGTTGCGCCAAAGAATAAAAGGGTGTACATGTGCAAAGTTTGCAAATTTGTGGCCAGCAACTGCTCTCGCCTAAAATACCACAAGACAGCCTGCGGAAAGCCTAAGTTGAAACGACAAAATGCCATACATGACGGTACAGAAACGGTAAAGCAAATACCTACACCTAGCTGCAACGACAAATACTCCGTTACATGTATGAAGGACGCATATTACAGTATATATAGTATTGTATATTATATTACGTATAGTTATGTTACCGGAAAACTCCTTGTTACGGGCTGAGTACTTTTTTCTGGATGCGTCACTTACTGATACAATACTGTTACTGGGACTCTTACTTACAGTACTTATGGGTTTGAAAAGCAATGTGGTGTTTAGCAAACCATTTATCCACTCGGCCCATTAAAGGTCCAGTAAAAGATACATTTAAATTAAATATATTTACCAAAACCCTAAATCTAAACTTAAATTAACATTTAAATTAACACAACCTTAAATTAACACAACCTTAAATTAACACAACCTTAAATTAACACAACCTTAAATTAACACAACCTTAAATTAACACAACCTTAAATTAACACAACCTTAAATTAACACAACCTTAAATTAACACAACCTTAAATTAACACAACCTTAAATTAACACAACCTTAAATTAACACAACCTTAAATTAACACAACCTTAAATTAACACAACCTTAAATTAACACAAACTTAAATTAACACAAACTTAAATTAACACAAACTTAAATTAACACAAACTTAATACTTAAACTTAATACTTAAACTTAAACTTAATACTTAAACTTAATACTTAAACTTAAACTTAATACTTAAACTTAATACTTAAACTTAAACTTAGTGATATAAAAGCAGTACGTCTTGTGCCTACTTAAAGTAAATTATCACTTCGGCTATCACTTTACTTTGGCTAGTCCAGTAGCAGTGGTGTTTAGACCGGCAGGAAAGGGATAGGCTTTGCTCCAATCCTGTCTTAATTCTCGAATTTACTGATGAAGCTCAGAAGCTCAGCCTCGTAAGGAGGCCACAAAACGTTGCGACCGTTCACGTTCAGCTCGGGTTGACGAAACGGCTTTAATTGAACCAGGAATTCAGCTCCCCAGCCGAACCCAAGCGTTGTTCCACACTCCAAATTTGAAGCCTATTAAACAATAATAAACAAATATCGTTTACACAAGTAAAACACATACTAGCTAAAACTCAGAAAAATGCACATACAATGCGATATTCCACAAGTTCTTTAAGTAACAATTTTAAATAAATCTTACCTCGTACACTTGCACTATAGGCAATGCTTAAAGACACCACTCTACTCTGTACCCTGTACAATAATCACATTTATAAATTACTTTAAAAATTATGTCTTACATTAAAAGAAAAATAAATATTAATTACAATTTACCATAATGTATACAATTTAAGAGTAAATAATTAAGTTATTCGACAATAGCAGCAAATACACATTAACATGGAAGTACATATATAACAATTACCTGAAGTGATTGCAGATCTAATGCCAACTCATTCAAATATCGAACTTCTTGCAACTTCTAACTTTGAATCTCCCGCTTCCAACCTCTATTGTTCAGATCACAAGCACGAATCATCCCCAAACTCCATTACTACCTTTCACCTTGCTCACTTTCAAATCATTCACACCAAGCTCTAGTTTCACACTCCACCTATCGCTCACGTTCAACTTTCACAATGACCTTACCATACCAATCACACTCTTACATTATTCCCCTTCCAAGAATGACAACAGTCATTCTTCCACACCACACCATTACCCACTTGAAAGTCAGATAGTGAGGGGAAATGAATAAAACTAAACCCTTCAATTACCTATCTACCATAATGGTTTCGTTAAATAAGAACTTCACACTTTCTTTACGTATCACAAACAAATATATTTAACCAAATAAGAACTTACAAAAACAAGTAATAATATAAGGAACATTTCTTGCAAAGTGACATTTAAATAAAAATTTTAAATTACATTAACTGTAAATAAAGGTTCAACAAAAACATTAACAATTTTACTGAAAATCCTGAACAATTCTCCCTTCACGCTTCACCTCTGTTTTCTTTATTTTCTTAAACCCCGTGACCACTTTTATTCAAGTGCTCTTTGCTGAACATTGGGAATATCTTTCACTTCCTTTTGACCTTGTATGATAACTTTATACTGAAAATATCTTTGACAAGCTTCTCTTAGTTTTCACACTGCCACATAAATCCTCTGATTCTCTTGTATGTATGCACTCATCCATTCTTGGCTCCACTTCTAATTCACCGTCATCCACCTTCATACCAGTTGCTTGCTCTCTATCGTTAGAATTCACACCAGTCTCTCTAAGTTCCACATCAGACCATTCTATACTTCCATCACTTTGGACATGCGTCAAAGGTACCAAATACATACATTTCTTGTTCTTCACTTTTTCTTATTCTCATCAGAGTCCCACTTACACACTCATTCATCACTTTCATTCTGAACCAAGTCATCTTCACACACATTGTTCCGCTCATTTGACTCAATCGTCAATTCTATCAAAAGAACCCACTTCACCTGACAAACTCCCCAACTTGTCAGACCAACTGCAGTCTTGGTCCACCCACTCCCTTTGAGCATTAAGCACATACGGCTTCAGTTTGTACAAAAACCATCTACACCCAAACGATTACATTGTTCACCAGCCACTCTTGGTCATTTCAATTTGAGTCATACAAAGCTTCTCACATTCTCTCTCAACTGACTTATTCATTTCCTATCAAATCTTCTTGGCTTTTGACTAATAGGGGTAAAAATCACACAAATCTATTTTGTGGGATGTCATAGCTGATCTACCAACATCCATGTCTCCTTTGCTCAGCACCTTCCTATTATCCCACACTACCTGCCACACTCTCTTTATCTATTAAGTTCAACTCATCACTTAAAACTTCATCCTTGATTTCGTCCATTGTCCATTCACCTACATTTGCATCACTTCCTACATATGCACCAACGTGTTTACTTGAATAACTTCATCACACTCAAAATCTTTGTTCATCCTCCCGAACCAGTGAACATGCAAACCCAATCCTCATACCCCTTTTCAGCTTTACATTGTTATCAGCAAGTCTTTTCACCAGCACTTCTGTCTCCAAAGCTTCCCAGTCAAGAAAACCTGACAATACCTGAATGCTAGAACGAAGCTTAGGTTCTAAATCCTCGCCACTCATAACAAGAACAGTTTCGTCACTTCTACGACAACTCCGACAACTGCCAGGCATCACACTGTCCTCAGCTTTTTTCACCACCACTTTTATCTATTTATTGTCTTTCAAAGTTATTCCTTCTGTCACATATATAGGGATATTTGACACTATATTCTCATGCATTTGCTTCTTTCCTAATTCACATACAAGTCATCCTTTTCTCCATTTATACCAGTTTCCTTCAAACACTTCCTCCCAGCATTAACTGTTGTGTGTCCTCCAACCAAAAAATTTATACCAAAAATTACATCAATAAACAGTCCTCTCACCACTATAAAACTATGAACTCCAAAGTCAACACCGTGTATCCGCACTCTTAAGTTTATTTCTCCATTACATTCCAACTCATTTTCGTTAATTCCAAATCCTTTCAATCGCACTCTAACATCTCTAATTTCCACACCCTGCCAAGACGACACGACTTCTGTACTTATTAAACTCATTTGAGCCCCAGAGTCAATAATAGAATTTAACAAGCTTCCATTTACTTCTACTTTTACTTCCATTAGTTTAGTAGTTGCTACTAATATATTCGTATCATGATCACGTTGCCAAGCAGTAAAAACCACTGTGCTTCTATACCTATTTTCATTCTCATACACTTTATGAATTCTCCGAGGTAAAGCCTCCCGTTCTTTCCATACACCACTATAATCCGGTACCCATTCGTCCACTTCATGATTCAAAATTACGTTTTTACTAACATTTATCTTAACTTCCGCTGGAGGGACACCACACGGCATGTATGCTTCACTCTTATCTTGTTCCGGTCGGTCCCTATTCAGACCGGAGCTCCCACGTTTAAATTAGTGCGTTCAGCACCTTTACTAGTTTCTCCATTTCCACATTCGTTCACACGAGCAGTACCTCCCTGATTAGCATTCTCAATCCCAATCAACCACAGTTTCTCAAGGTCGGAACATTTCGCTGTCGATGTCCAAGCTCTCTACAAAAATAACATCTTAACTTTGCAGTCCCCTGCTTATTAACCGCACCCGGGTCGCGGAATTTCTTTGGACAATCTTTTATCCTGTGTTCTATACTTCCACATATCAAACATGCTCCTTTCCAACGCCAGCAGTAATTCCTAACATGCCCCTTCTTTTTATAATAACACGTTAGCAACTTCCTGTCACTCGCACTTCCTTGATCACTCGCACGCTCTCCACCCTCATTCTTCGCAGCCCCAGTATATGATTTCTCATTTACGGAAATAGCCTGCCTCCTCCACTCATCCTCTGGCAATACTGCCCACGCAGGGAACTCTCGATCATACGCCACATTAACACGTTCATTTTCGTCTTCATATTGATCCTCTGCCATGGCCCATTCCACCAAGTCTCTCCACTTCACAAACTTTCCATCTGTATCTTTACCCGTTCTTACTCTTAATCTTTTGGCAACAGCATTTGGAACCGGAACCAAAAACTGTTTTAAAGTTTCTTTATTTCTTTCACCCACTGGCACAGCCGCTTCGTACAATGTTTGCAAACGTAGTGCAAACTCGCTCAGTTTCTCACTGATCTTTTTCTCTGCTCTCCAAACCAAAACTCTCTAACTAACAACAGGTTCTTCCTCTCTATCCTCTTTACACCAATTTCTAATTCGATTAACGATTGTATTATACCGCACACCCGTCTTATAACAACTAAAATAGAGCCGCAGGGCCTGACCTTCCAAAAAGTTACGAAGCTCAACCACCCATCGATTTTTATCCAATCCCATTTGTTCTTTAGCATACCTCTCAAAATCAGTAATGAAGTCATCAAATTTCTGGACTCTGTCTTTGCCATATTTCCATGGTTTCGCTGCTCTAACATCACTTTTATCCATAAACAATCTTCGATACTCCCACACTTCACCCATTAAGTAATCATTACCCTCTTAAAAGCACTATCCTCATCCATACCACTATCAAGCAAATCCAAAAATTTGTCTAACCAAGCATTTCTACACTCGCGTTCACCGTCTGACTCCGCACCAGAACTACCATCCGTCGTATACATTTTTTTGTATTCCCTTCCCGCTTAATGTTCCTACGTAACCTTTTCCTTTTACTCTTACTCATCACCTCCTGCCACACTTCATTTTCGTCAACATCCGTCTCATCAGAATACTCATACTGAACTCTTTTCTCCTTGACAGGAACTTTCTCACTCTTCCCTAGTTTACTCAACTTAGTTCTCATTCATTTCTCCAAGAATCGACTCCATAGTCTTCAAGTTCATCAAATTCTCATCATTCGTCATAGCACTGATAGTCAAAACCGCATCGATTGCTTTGCTTGGGTCATTTGCCCCACCTATCGTTCTTGTATTTTCCTCCTTTTCTTTCGGATGCACGGTCATCCTCACTCTCCTCCGAATTACCTTCTTCCTCTCCCATCATATGCGATCCAGTTGAAAACCAGAGAAAAAAATAGAAAGTATCCAAACACCTTAAACTTTTAACCAAATTATTTATGCAACCTAAATATTTTGGCGCTCAGCAAAAAAACCATGAATACAAGAAAAATTTTCCCCAATCCAAACTTAACCTATAGCAACTTAAATACTTCAAACAAATATAATTAGGTTCCCTAAAATTACTAGTTTACACAAACTTATTCAATAAAGATCAAAATATCGAATTAACAAAGACAATTACAACAATCCTAACTTTAAACACAATCACCACAATTGCAGAATGTAGTTGGGCGCCACTTGTTACCAGAAAGCTCCTTTCCCGGGTGCGGGTACCATAAACTACTTATCCAAGCTACACTTAGGTCCAGTTAAAGATACATTTAAATTAAGGTAATTATGTATATAGACACGTTCAGTCATTTTACACACCAAAATATATTTTCCTAGTAGTATTTGATGTGATTTGTTCAAATCTGACCTCCATTTCCCTCGGAAATGAGATCCAACAAAGTTATAGTACTTTGAAGTTTGGCTCATTTTCAAGGGAAATGGAGGTCAAAATCTAGGCAAAACACATCAAATATTACTAGAAAAATGTATTTTGGTATTAATTAACCTAACCTAACCGGAAGTAGTAACCTAAAAAGCCTAAAACTAATGAAAATATCATTACTTAACCTAACCAATCATCAAAGGCGTACAGTTGGCCTAACCGAGCATTCAGTTGGCCTAACCGGTTAATATTGGTTATTTCACCTAAATATTTTTCTGATCTTTTCGTACTAGGCACTCACTGTCACATTTCTGGCAAGTTAAGGATGAGAGAATAACGCCGTAATTGATAAAAACATCCAATGCTTTCTCTAGGGCACATGACGAATCAAGTTCTCAAAGTCAGAAACCACACGAACAGCACGTCATAATTCTATCACAAACACAACCAAACTGAATCCAATTAGAAAAAAAAAATACAGAACAGAAACCAACCAACTAATTAAGTCGCAGATTAGCGAAAAAATAGCCCAATCAGGAAAAATATTTTATGAAAAAAGTACATTATAGCCAAAACAGGAAATATTCACTATAAAAATGTCAATATTCAAATTACATAATTTGGTAAGGACGCATCTACGAACATAGTGACAACAAAATGATGAGAAAATTATGCTTTAATATTTTATAATTATATTTGCTTTTGATATTCTGAACGTGACGATACTCATATTAGCCTAAATTAAATATATTTACCAAAACCCTAAATCTAACCTAACACTTAACACTTAACCTAACACTTAACACTTAAAGTGATATAAAAGCAGTACGTCCTGTGCCTACTTAAAGTAAATTATCACTTCGGCTATCACTTTACTTCGGCTAGTCCAGTAGCAGTGGTGTCTAGACGGGCAGGAAAGGGATAGGCTTTGCTCCAATCCTGTCTCAATTCTCGAATTTACTGATGAAGCTCAGAAGTTCAGCCTCGGAACGGGGCCACAAAACGTTCCGACCGTTCACGTTCAGCTCGGGTAGACGAAACGGCTTTAATTGAACCAGGAATTCAACTCCCCAGCCGAACCCAAGCGTTGTTCCACACTCCAAATTTCAAGTTCAAAGGGCAGCCGTCAGCAGGTAAAGTTATGCTAACACTGTTTTGAGATACACGAGGCCCTATCCTTGAACATTATCTAGAGCGTGGAACTACAGTAACAAGTGCATCGTCTTCTGACATGCTTCGGAGAGTTAAAGCAAACAATTCGCACAAAACGGAGAGGAAGATTTCGGAAGGTGTTATTCTGTTACACGACAGTGCGCGCCCTCATACTGCTGCACAGACTAGAAAATGCCTTCAAGAACTTAAATTTGAAGTTCTCGACCATCTACCCTACAGTCCAGACCTGGCACCTTCGGATTTTTACATGTTTGGACCACTAAAAGACGCTTTGAGAGGTCAGCGATTCCAAAGCGATGATGACCTGAAGGAGGTGGTGCATGACTGGCTGCGCACACAGCTAAAAACATTCTTTTGTGATGGCATTAGGAAGCTTGTAGATCGTCGTTAGACTAAGTGTATTGAGAAACAGGGAGACTATATTGAGAAGTGATGTGTTTATAATCTATCAGATGTAAAAATAAAATTCTGAAAATAAAATGTGCGGATACTTATTGAATTACCTCATATTTTCCTAATTAAACACAAAACAACAAAGTAATTTTTCTCTCCTTATTAAATATTGGTTGTTTTGCGATGTAGGCCGAAGCTGGTGACCCCTAATTATTCATTTCAAGTTAATTCATAAATTATAGTAAGCCTACTTATTTGGCCACATCAAATTGGTGATATGTAGGCCACTATACATCTATTATGAATAAGATGTAGCGATGTAGTCTGTTAAATCCGCCTACCAAATAGAATCGATCGAGGCTGCTGTTGTCTTGGCTTTTTAAACCTTTTTCTCACCGGCTTATGAAATGTATAAGCATCCTGCATCCAGCATCTTTTTTCCCTACTCTCATATTATAAACGCCTCTGTACAGTCTATTAACGCCGCCTTAGGGGGTTGGGCTAGAAATGTCATAATAACGTTTTCTTACTATGTTAGCCATTTGCGTATTTTAGAGGCGCGCTGGGAGGGCTGGCCGTTGTTGTTTGGTCTCTTCTTTCTCCTCTTCAGAGACGCTACCGCTGGGGATGAAGGCGTGCTCAGCTGTGGTACATCCGAGGCTTGTTCCAAGTCTTTTAACCTGTTCAGATTACCTATCAATGTTTTGGGGACATTTATTTGCTGTAGTGTTGCTTTAATATGCTTATATCCTGCTGGTTCGAACCCTGTACCTTTGTTCCTTCTACAATGATCTCACCTGTATCGGTCCACTGTATAACGGAATCTTCACTCAATAGATTATAAGGCTTAAACCTTTATTCCTCAATGTATGTGGGAGACTGCTTTTTAATACATGCTCGATATGTTGTGGGGTCGCCCCGTTGTTCTTTAACTGTTCGTCTCTAGCCTCGACCCCAGGTCCTATGCCTCCATGCTCAACGTCGTCTGCGCTGTGCCTAATAACTAAGGATTCTTATAATTTTCGTATTCATGAAGAAATTTCTGCAGAGCTTCTTGGTATAAGATTCTTTTCTCATCAGGTGATTTTTCACTGTTTAATAGGTCTAACAATTCGCTTTCCATTCTTTTAATCCTGCTTTTACGGGGTTCTAGAACCGTATCTGGACTCTTTGAGCTTTGTAGTGAAGCATACACCTCGTGTGGCATCACGACTACTTTCTTCATTATATTAAACTAGTCAGTAAAGGCTCCAAAACTGAAAATAAGATGGGGGAATGAACCCCCTCTTTGTACAATAATTCGTTTTTTCTTCCCCACAGCTTGACTTTTACGAGCCAGTGTGTATTATGTTCTTGTAACGGCGTAGGCGAGCCTTCTGAGGTAGTTTCATTGGTACATTACATTTTATAACGTTAAGACAAATTTCACAGATGCATTTTAAAAAGTCCGATTCAATATTTTTAACAAACAGCTGCTGCAGTGGCCGTGGCAGCCGATGATTGATTTTTATTTATTCACGGTATTTTAACCTCTTTATCATTCTGGGATATACACCGTTTCAGCCTCGTTTGGGAATATATTCGTTCTTAGAAGCACTCTAAACGTGTTTCGCGGGTGAATGTCACAAACCAAATATCCGTAACGTTGGCTTGTAGCTTCTTCATAAACTTCCAAAAACTCCTTACGTTGATTCGGGAATATTTGATTGGTTAATATCCCAATTTGTGACACATCTCTACGTTGTGCGAATAAGACTAGATATTGTATATTTAGCGACACATCGCGCATGTATCAATTTTTGAAAAATAGATTCTGATTGATGAAGAATAAGCTTATGTTAAGATGGTGTGAGAACACTGTAAATGTCTCGGCAAACGTTTTATCCATTTCTAGCATGAGATCGTCAATTACAGTGACTGTATGCTCAGTTCACTTTAGCGAATTAACGTCATATACACCTTTGTGGAACAAAATATCATCTTGGTACTCGTTGAATACTGACCGGTATGTCAAATAGCACCATAAGACTTTATGCACAAATTTTGAGAACATCTCCCCCTTGTCTTTAATGATTTTAAGCATAAACACAGTTTTACCACATCCTGTTGGGCCGGATATAATACATGTGGATGAGCTCGTGAACCTGAATTTTTCTGCAGAATCCATCTCTAACACGTCACACTCCTAAGTGGAACATTTACAAAATATAATAAAATTTTAAGTGATGTTCCTTATATTCTACAGTCTTGTCTTTCTTCTTGTTCCTCAGAACCGTGAATGACGATGAGTATGAGGTGGTGTGCCAGCAACATGTCCCCATCATCGATATTGCAGACGATACCGATGACAGTGTAGTTGGGACTATAGACTCCACCCCAGCTAGCGAACCCCAACCAGCGACACCTGTAGCACCCCCACGCGATAATTCGAGGGGAAAGCAGGAGCATGATGAAGTTGATGATTCGCCTTCCACGTCAGGTATAAAGTGCGCAATGAGTGCGCCGGTTGTTAGACCCCCAGTAATAGAGCCCTAGCCTTCTACGTCTTACGACACCCCCCAAACATTAGTTCTTTCTAAAAAATAAAACTGCCCCCTTATTCCTGTTCAATTCCGGTCGTACCCTCCACAGCAGCTGTATCTCATTCTGTAGAGAGGTGCATAACATTCGAGCTGGTGCGCACTGCCACCCCATCCCCAGCCCTGACTAGAAACCGTTAAGTGGTCAGGATCTATCCGTGAACCATGTATAGCAACGATGTTGAACACGGACTACGGCGCGTAGTTGAACGTAATGTGGAGTTTGCCCTTCAGAACAGCGAGGGACGTGAAGTCAGGACGCGGCTGTCCTTCGGGTTCGGGTCAGATAACGGGGATGTAGATGATGTTTTGGTAGTAATACCCTACAGGCACTTGGCTGCTGTAGATATAGAATATATTATGGGCCGTATAATGCAGGTCTCTCAAAGTAGTATCGCCTTCAACATGAACAACTTCACGATAGATGTTGACCACGTATTCCGTGTTGCGGGACATACGGCCACACCTTATACTGTTAACTTCAATTCTCAGGCTATTTACAGACGGCATATAAACACCGAGCGTGTTTGCGGCTTTATAGCAATAGTCTTAGCCCATATGTTTACTGTACTAAATACAATCGTGTATAATATCTGGTTGCCTACGGTTGTTCAGCGTGCTCGTAAAGTGGCCACAGATTGCAAGCTCGAGTTTGACTGTAATATGGGTCCTGAAGAGCTGAGAAGGGTAGAGCAGGAAATGAATGTTCGCATAGTTGTATTTGGAATGGATGATCGTCGTAGGACTGTGTATGTTTTCAAAAGCAGTGTGAGAGACCATACAAGACCCCTATTTATTTTAGGGCTGTCAGGAACAACGTATATCCCCATCCACAATATAAGGGCTCTTTACGTGAGTTATGATAAAAGTCGAAAGTATGGAAGGCATCATGATTTGTGTAAGGGATGTCTCGAGTTTGCGGATGATATAGTGAAACATTGTAAGGATTGCCACATGGTATGTGAGCAGTGTAAAAGCTCCAAATGTGAAAGTCGTGTAGTTGAAGCTGAGAAGAGGGACTGTTAATGTGTAGAGCACATTTTTCAATAATAACTGCTTTGAGCTCCAAAGTCAATTGGCACTTGCAGGAAAATGAGAATCTGTGAATGTGGTATGTTTCATATGATGGATTTGGGGAAATTCACGCATAAATGTGATGAAATTCACTGTTCTACATGCCACGAGAAATATAAGGCAGATGGTATAAGCATGTATGTTATATGAAAGATGCTAAGCCTAAAAAAACCTTGTATAACTGTATACTACGATATAGAAACATACGGATGCTGAAACCAAAGAGGTTATCCCACATCTACTTGTAAGCCAGACTATCTGCGACGAGTGCATGGAGTCGAGTGTGATGAGTGTCACAAATGTGGTAAACGAACAAAAACTTTTTAAAACGATCTCACACGATAACCCCGTGAAACTCTTTGTGTCCTATATTGTCAAATTAGCGGACAAGTTCCAAAAAATGACTATATTCTTGCCCATAACGAGGCAAAATTTGACACACAATTCCTTTATAAGGAACTGCTTGAATACGAGTCATCGGAGATATTTACAGGCGATCCCTTGAAAAGAGGAAACAAACTTATACAGATGCAAATAAGAGGTAATGTTCAGTTTAAAGACACTTTATTATTTACACCCTGTAAATTAGCCAAGCTACCCAAGGTGATGGGCGTACCCGCCGAAGTTTCATAAGGGTATTTCCATTACACTTTCCTCACTAGCCACACTTTAAATTACATAGGCCTACCACCTCCTAAACATTACTTTAACTATGCCAACATGAGTGATAGTGAGCGTGAAGATTTTGACCGCTACTACAACACATTTAATGAAGATATTCCTTACAATATAGCGGGTGAATGTGAGTGTTGTTGCGCGAATGATGTGCGCGTGCTTAGAGTATGTTTCCAGGCCTTTAGAAGGATGTACATAGGCCGGTTCAACTGCGACCGCTACAAGTCGCAACCACGATCGCCTCATTGTGCTTTACGGTGTTCAAGAACAATTTCATGCCTAAAGACACGCTAGCCGTCATTCACAGAAACAACTCTCGCAGTTATGGGCATAAGGCTATTTACTGGCTCATACACCTACAGCAACAGACCAGTGTATACATAAAACACACCCGCAAAACGGGGGAAGTACCCATTAAGGTCAACGGTCGTGGTTTTTGGGTGGATGGTCTAAGCGAGGACCGTGCCACTGGTGAGAAGACTGCTTACTCCTTTAACGGTTGCTGGTGGCATGGGTACCCACGTCCTGAGTGTGAAATCGCAGGAGATATCTATGTTAGATCTCCTGCCGACTGTCTTGCATGGACCCCCACCCGCGACCAGCTTATAGGCTCCTAGTTCACTCACAAGGTCTTGTGGGAGCATGAATATGATACACGGATGGAGACAGATGGGCAGTATCGCGGAGAAATGAACACCATCAAACGATCAATGGTGTTGGATCCTCTCAAATGCGGCGATAGCTTGTTCGGTGGGCGTACAAACCCCTTCAAACTATACTTTCCACCTGCGGAGGGCGTGAAACTCCATTACTACGACTTCTGTTCTTTATACCCCTACGTGATGAAGAACAATCCGTACCCCGTAGGAGCACCTGAAAAACTGGTGGGACCCGCCCTGCCCACCATCGAAGAGTTCTCAGCTAATTTGAACGAGAACTATTTCGGTCTTTCTTTCGTAGATGTGCTCCCCCTCGCGACTTATGGATGCCGATCTTACCCGTCGTTATAGACCACAAACTCATGTTTCCCCTGTGCGTGAAGTGCGCAGAGGAGAACAATGGGCCTGTAATCACACATCCAACCAGCGGAAGATCAGAGGCGTATATACAAGTCCTGAGCTGTCCCTAGCCGTTCGCCACGGTTACAGAATATTGAAGATATATGAGGTGTGGAGGTTTCAGAAGCTACCCAACCTTTTCACGCCATATATAAACACTTTTTTGAAGGATAAAGTAGAAGCATCAGGGTACCCTCGAGGAGTTGAGACGAAAATGAAAAATCGGCGTATTTTCAACGCTACCATGATCGTGAAGGGATACATCTTGACCGGTCTCAAGTTGTAAAGAACCCTGGCAAGCGCTTTAGTGAAAAGTTGTGCCTAAATAGTCTTTCAGGAAAATTTGCTCAGAATACAGGCAAGGGGAACGTCCATTTAACCCAAAGTTGACGCTCGCATCAAACTTTGGGGTCTACTACATTCTCTTGGACGGATGGTTCTGTACGCAGACACAGATAGTGTGATATTCACTGAGAGGGAAGGTGATTACATGCCACCTATTGGGGAATTCCTCGGAGAATTGACTGATGAGATCAAGGATGAGTATGGAGATAGTGTCTACGCTGATTCTTTTGTCTCAACAGGTCCAAAAACTTATGGGGTACGGGTGAGTGTAGGGGAGGATGTGAAATATATCGTGAAAGCTAAAGGCATCACGCTTAACCAGGCGAACTGGCGGATCGTTAACGTTGATTCGCTGAAGGAGCTAGTGATCTTAGAAGAATAGGGTGAGCAGCCACCTCAACTGATTGTAGGGACTCACAATTTTCAGGCACAGAAACTAGGGGGCGTGAAGGAGCGTAGGGGGACGAAAGTGTGCCGTAACACATATAGGAAACGCTACCAGGTGCCTGGCACTTACGATACCGTACCCTTTGGGTACCATGGCCCTTGAATGTTTTGTTATATATTTATATATATATATATATATATATATGTGTGTGTGTGTGTGTGTGTGTATTTACTTGTTGACGATATGTTTATTTATTGATTACGTGTATTTGAATATATGCCATGAATTAGAGACTAATTACTTGTTGACGATATGTTTATTTATTTAAAATAAATCATGTTTCAATTAGCGTTTCATTTTCTCCTTTGTTTGTGTGTGTGTCTGAATAGTAAAAAAGCTAAGCACCGCCCACTGTATGGCACAACCCAATCAAAGGGGTCACGTGACTCCTGCTACTAGTTGGTCATATCTCAGCCCTGCGTCCTCAGTTGACCTCAACAAGCTGTCGAGCTCAAACGTGTATTTTGAAGAATTCTCACGTAGACGGAAAATAGCGATGGCTACCTTTGATATTGCGTGCTCGACATGAAGTGGTATTCGATAAAGTCTACAGATGTGGTGAACACTCAAAGAATCCCTAGTCCTCCCTCCTTTGAGGCTTTTAAGGTCCTGTTGAACCGAGCGAAGCGTGAGGAGCAGGAGGCCCAAATACTCCACGGATATTCTGACGAGAGCAATGCGGGCTTTCGTGGCTCAAACGATGTAATGGACTACGTCATAGGACTAAACTGCGTAAAGCCGCACATACACCGCGAAGTGAAAGAAGCATCACGTGCAGAAGAGAAGCAACGGGTGTGAGTTGTGAACCTTTTTGACGAATGGTCTAACAAGCGCTATTATGTCATGTTACATCACACCGAGTACGCATACCCTGCGTCTGAGAATATAAATCTTGTAATTATGGATAACTTAAAATATTTTTATCATACGTTCATGTATATTATGATGAGGTTCTCAGTGAGGTTGTGGATAAAGGTTTGTGCGAGTTTTTAATAGAGTTTAGGGATGAGTATCGTTTGTTAGGCAAAAATGACAGATATGGACACATGTTTCTCTCAAATAGAGCACCGGAGTGTTAAAAAAATGTGCGTAGTTCGTGAAAATACAGTGCTGAATACCCCTGAACGAAGATGTATGGTGCGCATTCCGGGGAGTGGGAGTGATAAAACATTAAAGCCGATTTTCACTTCATGTATCACAGATGGAAAAATTCTTTAAACGATTGTCCGATATAATGGGATACAAGTATTCATATGATTCTTTCATGTTGGAACAACCCCGTGCACGAATCACTAACGCTCGGTATGACGCGCCCGTGTGACTCATTCCCCCACACCTCCCGCCGAATCAAACCGCGTACCGGCTGCTTATAGTCACCTCAGAGCTTGACCCGACTGGACGTACTCTCCTCACAATAGAAAACCAATACGATGGAGCTTCCGTTGAGCAGTATCATCATTGCCGTATACGACGTGTCCGTGACGAATTCAGTGTGTGTTCAGGCGTAAAACCGGCGCTGTTAATTATGTACTTGAAACGAGTTGTAGACAATCAAACTCTGGTAAACGGAACGTAATTTATTTAAGTGTTGAGGTGATGAACAGAATCTTTGTGGCGGTCGAGAAGTGGGATGAGGACCGTTATACGCTGTTATTTGTACGTTGTGTATAAAACGAGACCAGCCGTGCATTGATATACTGTTGATGTGGCAGAACGCAGCTGAAATAACACCCTTATCCCCATGCGAAACCGTTTCAACCTCGACAGAATGTTTAAAGTCGTCGGTTTCCTCAGGCTAAAGCCTATATTAGACGCGCGTCTTGCCGCTATGCTTTATTTTGACACGGTTCTTGAATACGCATACACCGCTCTGCTCGACGGGTTTACCGAGTGTAGGACTGAACATGGCAAGAATGGATTGGAACTGGATGCGTATTTAAATGGTATAGACTCTTCGAGATATCTTGAATTTTGGTACAAAGGACTTGAGCGGTACAGGGCTGAGCTCACCTACACGGTTCACCCTGAAGGGCTATTTCTTTATATAATGGGCAGCTGTCGGCACGATTTAGAAGATTACCTCAATTGTCGATATGCGTTGTGAAGAAGAGTTCACGGTTGAAAAGCTCGGATTGGAAAGAATAAACCCTCGTTTGGAAAAAGAGTGTTTAGAAACTTGAATTTAATAACGATGTTGTGGCAAACGATGACTTCTTTGTGCGTGCTTTTGAATGTATTCTAACCGTGTTTAAAGAGTGATAACTTGCCAACCAATTGAAAAGTGGGTACAAAAATAGTGTTAAACGATCTGAAAGCCCTTCACATTGAACATAGACACCCGTGTACTTTGAGTGGTGAAATAATATTAAATCGTATTTATTGCAGAGTACAAAGCAACGAGGATGTAACTGTAGCCTAGGGATGAAATAATACCGACAATTTTTAATACCGGTATTTGAACAATTATTTTACTGATACCGGTGTTGATACCGGTTTTATGCAGAGAATAATTTATAATGATTTTTTTGGTGTCACCCTGCCAAGTGCCAACCCTCCCACAAGCCTGCAGGACCTGTAGTACTCACCACATTAACGACAATAAAAACTGAAGTTACTTTTTAAATTCTGTCACCGACACCAAAGGAAAAATACCATTGATTGAAAAAAGTTTGAACAGCAGCTCCTAGGGAAAGGCAGGAAAAAGGAAGGACTATTTATAATGATTAAGTATATCAGATAACCAAAGGTAAAAGGGAAAAATAACAATTTAAAAAAAAAGTTTATTAATAATTTTGCATATTTATTTCTTATTTTGGTTTTGGAAGTAAGTTTTGAGGAAGCAAAGACTATCTAATGATTGTTCAGAGAGATTTGATCTTAGCTTGGTCAGAAATAAGCCAGCAGCAGAAAAAGCTCTTTCTGATTCTACGCTAGTGGGTTCAATGGAAAGCAATGCCTTGTACAGCTTCTCTAAATTTTCACTTCTTTGTGAAGAAACTTCGAAACTCTTAAATTCATTAGTAGGATCAAAGTTAGTTGCATTGCTTCTCAATGGTACCTTTTCTAATTTCTCTGTTTCTTTCATGTATTCGCACATCAATGGATCATCTACTTCATTCTTGTCTTCAGTAACATTCTCTGAGTAGTTAGATGCTTGTAAGTCAAATGTTTAAGGCGAGAGTTGGATGATAGTTTCCCTTTTCAGAAAAACGGACACATCATATAACGTCAATAACATAATATTATAACAAATGATAAATTGTGACATACACTAATGACGCCCCTCAAAGATATACTGCATGTGTAAGTTATGTATGAAGATAAATCATTATTTCTACTCACATTGGCCACAAAATCCTACAAAAAACAAATTTTTGTTAACTTGACATTTGCTGATTGCTCCCACAATAAAGACAATAGGCAGTTCTTCAATACCGAAAACCCGGTATCGATAATCACGATATCGGCATCGTGTCTCTTGTCCAATACCGGTATAAATATCGGTTTTACAATACCGGCTTTCATCACTACTGTAGCCTCGAACACATGCGAGTTTGGTATTTTAATTAAGCGCAGTAGAACATAAAGCGCGTATATTTTGATGTGTATATATATTATCCATGTATTGGAATTCTTCTGCCCTATTATTTTTTAAGTTTGCATATAAGTAGGGGGGGATCAATTTTTATTTTTTGGGGATTATTTATTTTTTCTGGTTCTTAAAATATGCTATCACTTACGAACAGCTTAGAAATAGAAAAAATCATGTATTTTACTCGATAACCCGCTGTACAATGTGGTTTGAAAGTTTATTGAATATCATAATGTTTATTCTAAGAGTAAATTCCAGTTTATTTAAACAAATCTTGTTAAAAAACATGAAATATCATTGAAGAAGTTAGAAATAGACCTGTAATTGATTAATTCATTACAGAATATATTTGCTAGAAAATAATGGAAAATAATATATGTATATATTTTTACATCACCTAGACAAAACAAAAAATCATACATTCAGACATAGCATAATATAAATGCCTCTAATTACCACACATTATTTAGCACATAAGTATATTTATAGCATTATCAAAATCTTTCATAGTCATTCTCATATTTGATGCAACTCTGTCTAGATAGATTTTCAAGTTAATTGCATAAGTCTCTATTGGAAGATTCTTGTAGTACTTTTTCAGTTTGAAGATATCTGACGACCTGGGAAGAGATGTCGATGTATCTCTTGCATATCTCACTTCGATGTATATTCTGTCATTTTTCTCTTTGAGTGACAACCTTGTATCATTCACAAAATCATCTACTTCACTAGCTTTGGTGAAAAGTCCACCAAGTTTCTTCAGGGTGTCTAGGTCTTTGTTCTTTCTCTTGTCAGCTGCTATGTTTGCTACCTCCTTGTCACTTAATCCTTGCCTCTTAAGTTCTTGTTGCTTTCTGCTCCATTCTACCAACACGTTAGGAAGGGGACCATTTTGCTGTACTAGTTTTACATATACTTTGGCCATAGACTTGCCTTCAATCAAGTCAGTGCTTCTTCCTTTTACATGTGCATGGCTGGCCATAGGTAGCTGTTTTGCACCACGTTGACTGAGCTCATAGTTGATGCTGCCCACTGACCGTTCTGGATGCAAGTTGTTGATTGGTGCTTTCTGTAGTTTCTCCTGATCCATCGATGCTACCTGAAAAGGAATAAAATAGTACTGTACTATGAGGATACAAAAACAGCATCAATTCAACAACAATAGGACACTATAAAATTATGTATTGCACTTACCTGTCGAGGGGCTTCCGCATCACAGTCACCAAACTGGAATATGTCTCCACGTTGTTTCTGCCATCCAGCTGCTAATTTCTTCATCATGATACTGAGAACATTTGTGACTCTTGGTTTATAGCAGTTAACGGCTTTCGTGATTGAATTATGGATGTCTTCATTCCACAGAACCGTTTTAAACCTATCAGGTGATATGAAGTTGAATGCAGGCTCGTCAATGTTCAGAAGATCAGATGGATCCGTTTTGCATAAATCATCGTACAGCGTTGGAAATGCAATCATGATCTTAGCATAATCTGTTGTGCTAGCCGATGTCAGACTGATGAATGGTTCAATCAAGTGTATTCCAATTAGTGCACCAGCTAGACAAAGGATGCGAATATATTCAAGGTTACTGAATGAGCGCAGGATGCATGCAAGTTGGTTAGTGATGTGTTCATACTTCTTGAGAAAATTAGAAACATCTTCATCCAAGTGGATGGTGATAGCGCACAAGAAAGTAAGCCTATTGAGCCCCTCTTTTTGTAGGCGAACAGCAGCATTCTTCTTTGGCATGATGTATTGATCAAAGTCACCTGCTTTGTTTCACTGTTTATGGTCATAATCGTGTGAAGCCAATCTCACTAAACAGTCCATGAACTGTTCTGTGATTGAATCATGGGATGTAACAACTGACAAGGAAGTTTGCAAATATCTTGTCTGGTCCACTAGTGTTATCAATCTCTTTAAACACTTCAACAATTTTGCGATTAAACATTAATGTAGGATGAACTTGACATAAGAGATGTTCAGGTGTGTGATCGGTGTCAAGCATGTCAGATACAATGCTTTCGACCCCAATGTTGTGGCTTGTTGCATCAGTCATCACAAAATCTATTTTCTCATACAGAGTCTTAGGATCGAAACCGCTGACTACCGATAAAATGTTCAGGATAGTAACTCTCAGTACTGCTAGATTTTCTCGTGATTCTGATACTAGCTGTAGCGTTGGGAAGGAACGATATTTTCCATTAATTGTGATACCTTGAACAGAAAATGACCCTGCACCCTGTTTTCTAGATCCCTCATCATGATAAGTAATTGTGACTGACTCATCCGAATTCATGATCTCTTGTACTATTTCTGCCAGTACAAAGGCTTCAATAACTTTTCCTATTTTTCGGCATGCTGATTGGGCTGGAGTTGTGTCTAAATCAATGTAATGCGTATTTTCGTCAAAGTACTTCCAGCTGCGATTGAACATGTAGTTTCCCACTTCAATAATAGCTGCTCTTGCTTGGTTGTATGATAAATGATATTTGGATATCAGTTTGTCAGCCACCTCTGTAGAATGCTTCTTTTATTTTTGCCGGACTTTCACGGATATGCCTGTATTGATGAGGCAACTTGTCTCTATCCTCATTCAAGTTTGCATACACAAATTTTCGTTTTTTGATGCTGATGGTATATTTTCTTCAGGGATATATTCATCTTCAGTGCATGTGTCCTCATCTGTTATCGAGCCATCAAATTCTTGGTAAAGCTGTGATACAAACTGATTTTTCTTTGTGTCTTCTTGTTCCTTTAGGAGCATCTTATCCATTGCAGCTTGCATCCTCATTTGCCTCTCAGCTGTTCTTTGTCATGCCATGTCCACTGAATTATCACAAAACATTTTTCTTGGTCCTCGTTGATCCTCCAGGAACTTCCACTCTATCTCAGTAACTTTAACACCATAGATCTTCTCTTGGCGTCTTCGTGATTTCATGTCTGTACACGAGATATCAAACAAAGTGGCTGCAACACGGTTGTTGAATTCTGAAATTTCTGCTCGTTTTGCTTCAGTCATTCTCTGTGAGCGAACCTGACAGTGTTTTTTGAACTCCATACAATTTTGTTATCTGGTTGACAATGTTACTGATCGACTTTGTGTATAGGTTGCACCAGATCCAAAGGTTCTGCAAGTTGTAGGCAACTTTCCATGCAGTATCACTAACAGAAAGTTGATTCTTACCAGCTCTGGCTGGCCTCAGCATGAACATCATCACTTGAATAACATCTTGCTGGAGTGGCAGTACGCCTGCCTTAAACTGATATAGCTCAATATATTCCACATCTTCACACTGGCGTGTGGAAGCAGAACGTAACTCTCTCATTTTGATCCTGTTAATTACTGTAAGTCTATTTTAAGATTTCTTTAGCTCCTGTAAATGAGAAAAAATTATTAAACAAGCATAAAGTTACAATTAAAATAATCATGTAATATAATAATATTATATATAACCTTTGGTTAGCTTCCGCCCGAACTGTTCATTCTGACGAAGGTCAAGCTTTTCACTCCACCTTAGACCTACAGTTTAACGTGGAATCCGAACCACGCCCCATCAGCAGCCCAGCGTCTTAACCACTAGGCCACCTAGGGTACCCATTTATCTACCAACCACTTTCTTTATTGTGTGGAAGGATGAACAGCTGGGTTTTGCTGCGCGCCGGCTGCCGAACCCGGGGCCGATGGATTCGTAGTCAGCGACGCTAACCACTACACCACCGAGGTGCATATATATATATATATATAATATAATAATATAATATTATGATTATATGTAAATAATAATCATAAAATAATAATCAATGGCAAATAATCAGTTTTTGTGGCTAATATTGTTATTTAGCGTCAGCAAACAATTCAGTTAACTAAATTTATGATGTGAATATTGATGTCATAGCAATTTAATAGTATTTTTTTAACAAAACCAGATAAAGCGGCTAATAATTTTCATTGTTAATATCAGCAAAACTTCAAAGGGCATGTACAGGAGGGTTAATGACATCAGATATTTGTGAAACATGGTTCATTTTACTACTTTTGTATGATATCAACTTTTAAAGACCAGAAAACTGGGGGTCACCATTTCTGTTCCCCCCTTATATGTGTGTAGATGCGCGTACATATATTAAACGTGTATATAGATTTCTCCTGTACTATTATTATTTTTGATGCTTATATATATATATATATATGTTAAACACAGACCGTGCATGGAACAAGGAACTCTTCTGGGAAAATTAAATCCACTATATTTATGGGATCTCTTTGCGAGAGACCCGTTGCCCACGTCGGGCTAAAATCATGAAAAAGGAAAAAAAACTATGGTATTTGTCATTTACCATTACTTATTCGGACTATAGTGGATTTAATTTTCCCAGAAGAGTTCCTTGTTCCATGCACGGTCTGTGTTTAACATATAATGTTCTCAGGGAACCATTCTGAGTTTGTGTATATATATATATATATATATATATATATATATATATATATATATATATATATATATATAATCATGCGGGTTGCTTCTACAGAGCTTCAATTTAATATTTAGGAGAAATCCAATGACAAGGAGAAATGTAAATGCCATGAAAAGTCTTCTTTAATGCGCAACGTTTCGAGCAAATACGCTCATCTTCAGGCTGTATGATAACAATGTGAAATTAAAATCAATAATTGAATGAAAAACCAGACAAAGAAAATTTCTATAACCTATTCATAAAGGCAAACTTTAAAAGACTGAAAAAAGAGGGTTAAATTCTAAGTTATAGATTTACATTTAAAATTAAGAAGCTATTTTTAAATACATATAGTAAATGTGAAATTATACACTGGAAAAATTAACAATAGTACACTGGAATAATGAAAACTAACTAACCTTTCACTGCAATTTCCGAGGCTAGACTGATTTAAGTACAAAACGAGAAAAACATAAGATAAGATAAGATAAGATAAGATAAGATAAGATGGTGAGGGCGATTGGGGAAGGGGGGATTATAAGGAATTGGGGAAGGAGGAGGGATTATAAAAAGTTTAAAGGGACGGCTGATGAATCAACATTTAACGTCGGGGTCAAAGTTTTAATATAAAGCGATTCCAGAATCCTAAGTGAGTTGGGACAAGTATTACAACCAAGAATTTTAAAATTTTCTAAAGTGACATCAGTTTTACATTTGATACTGTGTTCCCGAATGCTAGAAACTTCTTTAGTTTTTAAAATTTTACCTGTTCGGCCACTTATTCCCATATGCGAATAAAATCTAGCCCTGAGAGAGCGAACAGTGCTGCCAATGTAATTCCCAAGGAGACACCTAGGGCAGGTAAATAAATATACAACACCGCTACGCAACGAGTCAGGGGTTCGATCCTTCGCTGAGAAAAAGCTACCTAAAGACGTTTTATTAATAAATATGATGCGGAAATCAGTATGATAAAAAAATTTCCTTAACAACTTTGTAAATTTAAGCTTAAATTCCTTATTCAAAGGACCCATTTCAGGTACCAAGAAATATTTTATATCCTTCGGCACTGTAATACAAGGAAGTTGAGGGCTATAAACATTATTTAAGAAGGATCTAATTAGTTTATCTACATATTGAACAGGAAAACTATTATTGGTAAAGTATGATCTTAGATTATTAAATTCATCATTAAAACTCTCCTGTTCAGAGGATATAATTTGACCTCTAGTTTTACCTTACTTAATGATGAATTTAATAATCTAAGATCATACTTTACCAATAATAGTTTTCCTGTTCAATATGTAGATAAACTAATTAGATCCTTCTTAAATAATGTTTATAGCCCTCAACTTCCTTGTATTACAGTGCCGAAGGATATAAAATATTTCTTGGTACCTGAAATGGGTCCTTTGAATAAGGAATTTAAGCTTAAATTTACAAAGTTGTTAAGGAAATTTTTTTATCATACTGATTTCCGCATCATATTTATTAATAAAACGTCTTTAGGTAGCTTTTTCTCAGCGAAGGATCGAACCCCTGACTCGTTGCGTAGCGGTGTTGTATATTTATTTACCTGCCCTAGGTGTCTCCTTGGGAATTACATTGGCAGCACTGTTCGCTCTCTCAGGGCTAGATTTTATTCGCATATGGGAATAAGTGGCCGAACAGGTAAAATTTTAAAAACTAAAGAAGTTTCTAGCATTCGGGAACACAGTATCAAATGTAAAACTGATGTCACTTTAGAAAATTTTAAAATTCTTGGTTGTAATACTTGTCCCAACTCACTTAGGATTCTGGAATCGCTTTATATTAAAACTTTGACCCCGACGTTAAATGTTGATTCATCAGCCGTCCCTTTAAACTTTTTATAATCCCTCCTCCTTCCCCAATTCCTTATAATCCCCCCTTCCCCAATCGCCCTCACCATCTTATCTTATCTTATCTTATCTTATCTTATGTTTTTCTCGTTTTGTACTTAAATCAGTCTAGCCTCGGAAATTGCAGTGAAAGGTTAGTTAGTTTTCATTATTCCAGTGTACTATTGTTAATTTTTCCAGTGTATTAATTTCACATTTACTATATGTATTTAAAAATAGCTTCTTAATTTTAAATGTAAATCTGTATAACTTAGAATTTAACCCTCTTTTTTCAGTCTTTTAAAGTTTGCCTTTATGAATAGGTTATAGAAATTTTCTTTGTCTGGTTTTTCATTCAATTATTGATTTTAATTTCACATTGTTATCATACAGCCTGAAGATGAGCGTATTTGCTCGAAACGTTGCGCATTAAAGAAGACTTTTCATGGCATTTACATTTCTCCTTGTCATTGGATTTCTCCTAATATATATATATATGGGAATGAACTCAGAATGGTCCCCTGAGTTTTTTATGATACGTGTATCATATATATATATATATATATATTATATATATATATATTATATATATATATATATATATATATATATATATATATATATAAGTGTGTAGATGTACATACATATATTAAACGTGTATATAGATTCCTACTGTACTATTATTATTTTTGATGCTTATATATATATATATATATACACACAATGATAAAAACGAAGACGTAGAGCAAAAAAGTCATTATATTTGGCTGCAGCCGACGTTTCGGGCAACTCTACCCATTTTCAAGGCCTAATAAATAAAAACTAAAATTAATACATGACAAAAAAATATATAAATGTCGAGAGCTAAAACTAATCTAGAGTACAAAATTAAAACTGTTCAAGAATAAAAATTAAAATTACAAAGCAGAAACAGGCATAAGCCAAAATCAAATCAAGGTAAAAATTATATAAATGACAAAAATATACGAGTAATAAAAATAAAACTTAAAACTAAAGACATTCAAACGTAAAATTGTTAAAAAAACTTCACTAATAAAAAGTTAAACGGAATAAAAAGTTAAACGAAAAATCACAAGAGTAAACCAACATACCATGCTCACTTGACAGCCACCAAAAAACTGAAGCGAAAAGGAGACAGGGTCATAAGGGAAAATTTAGTATGTAGTTATTCTAATTAATATAAAGGGGATAACAGCTAGAATCAATATTTAAACTAGAGTTCAAAAATTTAATACAAAGATTCGTAAATACGGAGGGAGGACGGGCATTTTAATGATTTAAGAATTTTAAAATTGTTAACAGAAATGTCAACCTTACACTTGATAGAATGACTTCTAATAGCAGACTGTTCCTTTTTTGACAAAACTTTCCCTGTCCTATGACTTAATACCCATATGGGAGCAAAATCTGGCATGCAAAGAACGAACTGTACTGCCAACGTAGTTCCCCTGGGAACACCGAGGGCAGGTAAACAAATAAACAACAGAACAGCTCATCGCAGGGGGGGATTTTGTCCTTACATCGGAAAAAACATTCAAGGGTATTATTATTTACAAAGGCAATCTTAAAATCAGTGTGAAAATAAAATTTCCTCACAACACTCAACAATTGCTTCTTCACAAAAGTGTTAAAATGGTAGATATTAGGTAAAACAAGATATTTACAATTCTTAGGAACCTCATACGTTGGGACAAGGTTGGGGGAATATACATTATTAAGAAATTTACCAATAACACCTCCTACAAGATCCCGTGGAAAACCATTTTTAAGGTTGACATTTCTGTTAACAATTTTAAAATTCTTAAATCATTAAAATGCCCGTCCTTCCTCCGTATTTACGAATCTTTGTGTATTGAATTTTTGAACTCTAGTTTAAATATTGATTCTAGCTGTTACCCCCTTTATATTAATTAGAATAACTACATACTAAATTTTCCCTTGTGACCCTGTCTCCTTTTCGCTTCAGTTTTTTGGTGGCTGTCAAGTGAGCATGGTATGTTGGTTTACTCTTGTGATTTTTCGTTTAACTTTTTATTCCGTTTAACTTTTTATTAGTAAAGTTTTTTCAACAATTTTACGTTTGAATGTCTTTAGTTTTAAGTTTTATTTTTATTACTCGTATATTTTTGTCATTTATATAATTTTTACTTTGATTTGATTTTGGCTTATGCCTGTTTCTGCTTTGTAATTTTAATTTTTATTCTTGAACAGTTTTAATTTTGTACTCTAGATTAGTTTTAGCTCTCGACATTTATATATTTTTTTGTCATGTATTAATTTTAGTTTTTATTTATTAGGCCTTGAAAATGGGTAGAGTTGCCCGAAACGTCGGCTGCAGCCAAATATAATGACTTTTTTGCTCTACGTCTTCGTTTTTATCCTAAATGTAAAACTACGTCTCCTTAGGAGGGATCCTATTATATATATATATATATTATATATATATATATATGGGGCGACGCCAGACTTTTCACATAGGTCAGGCACAAGCATTATGGGCTTGATATGACTTCGATAGAATTCATATTAATGAATATGTAAATTTTGTTTTTTAAATAATTTTGCTTTTGTTTTCAAAAATTACTTAAAGCCTACTAAATCAATGAATTGTTTAATAATTATAATAACTTACTTGTATTTTATTATGTCCTTAGAGAATGTCTTCATCATATTTAATCTACCATGAGTCATTTATACATAAACTCCAACCTTTTCGGTTTCAATGCAAATTCTTCGATGACCTTGTCATGTAGAATCTTTTGCCTCTCCAAGGAAACCACAATTTCTTTCTCTATTGCAATTCTTGCTAAACATACTGGTCTTTCCTGACCAGTTCTGTTCCTTAGATACGTCGTAATTCGATTTAATGTTGAAAAACTTCTCTCTGTGGATGCACTGCTCACTGGTATAGCTAAAATCAATCTAAACAGTTTCGCAGATTCGCTAAAAGCTTTTTCTAAATATAAGTCAAAGCATAATTTTAGCAGTTCTTTGGCATTTTTGCAGGCAGTAAAATCAGGATCTTTATAAATGTACTTCAATGTAAATGGGTATCTAAGGTCGAGTAAAAAAAGAAAAAAAACACACACACACAAAAATCACAAAAGAAAAAAAATTAAAATGCATTGAAACGAATACGACACGATCCCTGAGGTTACTGACAATGAGGAAAGCCGTGCTCAATTCATAGTTGCCCCATATCTCTAGTTTCACTCGAACAACTTTCTGAGGATGAGATTTGGCATCCAGCGTAATGTTAGGAACTTAGAAATATGCCTGACTTATAAACTGAAAAACTCGCTTTTCTCTTCTTTGAAAAAATAGATTGACAAAATTATATACTTATCTGATTGTTTTGACAGATGCTATACTAATGTCGATTTTAAATTAAATTAAATTTTGTAAAAGTTTCATTTTTTCATAAGTGCGATGCAAGGCATCGGAAATGATGCCTGACCTGGCTTTGTGGCTTAATGCGCTCGGTCGCTCAGGCGTCATAAAACAAGTCTGACTTTGCCCAAAGAAGCGGCGCATGGAGAGAAGGAAAAAATGCGACATTCTAAAATTTATATTGCTCTAATAAAGTGACCATAATAAATAGATCTTTGAAATACACAAATTTAAATTTTACATGATGACCAGGAAATTAAATTTATTTTTCTTTTAAAGTTAGGTCAGGCTGAGCCTGACCTGCCTGACCCCTGCCGTCGCCTCTGAATATATATATATATATATATATATAATATTTTTTTTTTTTGTTTCAAAGTATGACCGCTCATGGCCACCAAACGAAAGGTGGATAGCAGAGCGAACACAGGACGAAGACTACGGAACAGCTAACAGAAATGAACAATAGACGGGGAGGAGGAGGAGGGGGGAAAAAAATAAATAAAAAATAATCATAGCGGAGTCACAGCCAGTAAAGAAGTCGGGAGCGAAAGAGGAAGGAGAACAACCCGGTTACCGAAAAGTAGGGACCTTCAGATAGAATAGCGTCAAGCCTATCACAAGGCCCGACGCTCTCCAAAAAGGGAAAATACTCTGCGCGCAGCGCAGAGTAAAGCGGACACTCCACCAGGAGGTGGACAACTGTAAGTGAGACGTTACAATTGGGACATCGGGGCACCCGATCCTCGGCCATCAAATAGCCATGGGTCAGGTGGGTGTGGCCAATACGGAGGCGGGCCAGAGCCGCCACCTTATGGCGCGACCGATGGAAGGAAGAGGCCCAACATCCCAATTTGGGTTTAATCTTGCAGAGTTTGTTATTTGTAGCGCCATCCCAGCGACTCTGCCACCGAGAGCGCAAAAACCTACGAAAGCCAGGGATATAATCGGAAAAGGGGAGGGACATGGGTGAAACCTGTAGTCGGCACGCGGAACGGGCAGCTCGATCGGCAGCCTCATTTCCAGCAACGTTAACATGTGCATGTACCCAGCAAAATACCACCTCCTTGCCACCATATATATATATATATATATATATATGAACAGCACTCAACTCCAACTGGAGGTGCGCCTTTCTCAACATTTGGGCTTGTCAGTCCGCACCAACCGTCCCCTCAGTAGCCCTCCACAATCCGCAATTAGAAACCACAGTAATGAAAACAACCATCCCCTTCACAAAACTCAGTTTGAAATTTTAACTAGATCCAATAACCTCACAGAACTCCGAATTTTAGAATCTTTGTACATCTATAGAAACAAACCCTCCATTAACAGTAATAGTTCATCCTACAAATTACAACTCTTTTAACTAACCAACCGATTCTCATAGACATATACTTTCTAATCCTCTGACCATACAGTTTTCTCTTAGGCTTTGCCAAGTATGGAGGTTGATGTAAACATTGTGTATTTACCTATTGAGGTGATTTAATTTAATTTTAATTTTTGTAGTGATGAAATTTTAATGATTTTAATTTTGTATTGATACAATTTTTATTTTGTTTTAAGGTTTTAATTTTAATGGTTTTAATATTGTATTGATGTAATTTTCACTTTACTTTTGTTTTAAGGTTTTAAGACTTAATTCACTGATGATGACAAAAGATTGGTCGAAACGTCTGAAGTACAAAAAATAAATGAAAATGTTTGCCGTTGTGTTGGTCCTTCTGTTCATCTGTAAGCTCCGTTTCCCTAAGGTGAAGTCAATAGCTTTGATATATATATATATATATATATATATATATTAGGGTGGTCCACAGAATGGGGTAAAAAATCGAATTTCAATTTTCTTTCCTCCCAGGCTATAATCTGGTTCCTTTTAGCTAAAAAATATTTCATGTAAAATTTATGGCAAATCGAATAACTTTTAGGGGTGGCTCAAAGCTGTTTTTTGTATACCATTATGCCCTTTATTAATATAGTGAATAATTAAAAGAAACATTATTTACAGATACATTAACTAATGATTATTTTTCTTTCAGATAGATTTATTAAATTTACAGGTTTTGCAATGTCAAATAAACGTACATTTTACTTAATGAAAAAGTCAGAGGAAACAATCACTGGAGCCAAGCTGCCTTCCCGTGGCCAGGTCCTCCGCATGTTCCTCCACCATCATCAAGTCTTGAAGAAGGAGATCAAACCTAGTTCAGAAGCTGTTTTTGAAGAATTGCGTCTCTTCTGGGAGAGAGCCCGAATCCCTACTCAAAGGAAAGACCACATTCTTCACAAAATTCAGGCTCTACACTTGGAGTGGAAAGCGATTAAGAAGAATGCTGGGAGGAAAAGCAACTCTCAGTTAGAAAAAGAGAAAACCTTTCAGGAAGAAATGGAGAACCTATTTGATGTCGCCCATGCTGATGCCTTTACCTTAATCAAAAATGAAGAAGACCGGCAGTTCTTGATCCAACAAAGGAAAGCGGGACGAGTGGGATCAATGGTCTCTGCAGATATGGTGACTGACAAGGCAGAAAAGAGAGCTGCTGAGAAGCAAATGAAATTGGTAAATAGGAAGCGGAAAGCTGAAGAAGAAAAATATGCTGCTTCACAGGAAGTTATGCTAGATCAGGGAAGTTCTTCTTCTGAGTCTTTATGTGAGTCAGAAAGAGAAGATGAAGATTACCTTATTAATCCCCCATCTACCAGCAGACCAACTCCACCAAAGAAAAAGGCAGCAAAGAATATCATATCTCCTGAATTGGCTGCTGCTCTGGACAGGACTGGCATCAGTGACAGGAGGGCCACCTTTGTATTAGCTGAAACTGCATCTAGCCTTGGTCAAGATCTTTCAGAGGTGAACATCTCTCGTTCTTCGATCAAAAGGCACCGAGAGAGGCATCGAAGGCAAATAACCCATGCCATTAAAGCTAGCTTTAGTCCAAGTATTTCGATTGTCCACTGGGATGGGAAGTTGATCCCTAATCTACTTGCCAAGAATGAAAAGGTAGACAGACTCCCAGTCCTTGTCTCTTCAGTTGAATCAGGTGATTCAAAACTGCTTGGTGTTCCCAAACTACCAAGTGGAACAGGGGAAGCTCAATCAGCTGCAGTGTATAATCTTCTTTCCGAATGGAACATAGATAAGTCAATAATCGGAATGTTATCAGATACTAACAGCATCAAATACAGGAACAAACAGGGGAGCATGCGTTCTTCTGGAACAGAAACTTGGTCGACCACTATTCTATTTTGCCTGTAGGCATCATTGCATGGAAGTCATGTATGGAGGAGTGTTTGAAGCAGTCCATGGTTCATCTTCTGCCCCTGAGCCACTTTTGTTCAAAAGGTTCCAATCTATGTGGGACTACATTGATTTAAAAACCTTCTCTACATCACAGGATGATGATGAGATGAAGGAGCAAGTTGATCCTTTCAGAAATGAAATAATTGCCTTTGCCAAAGAACATCTGGCCACTGGAAATTTTCGAGATGACTATAAAGAGTTTTTGGAACTTTCTTTGATCTTTCTTGGTGAAAAAATTGAAAGTTACACATTCAAACGTCCTGCTGGCACGCACTATGCAAGGTGGATGGCTAAAGTTATCTATGCCATCAAAATGTGGCTTTTTCGAAATCAAATCACCTGACTCCTCGAGAGAAGGACCTGAAAACCCTTACCCTTTTTGGAGTCCTAATCTACTTAAAAAGCTGGATCACTGCTCCTATTCCATCACAAGCTCCGAAGAATGATCTGGATCTTATCCAAAAGTTAAAGGACTATCATGACCAGAAAGTGGCCAAAGCAGCTCTCAAGAAATTTGAAAACCACCTATGGTACTTATCAGAAGAGCTGGTGGCCCTTGCTCTCTTCGATCAAACTGTTGCACCAGACACCAAGGGAATCATGGTCCAGTGTATGAGGGAAAATGGGGTCATTAGACTTCTCAAAGAGAAGAAGACTCAAGGAATGCAAAGCAACACTGAAATTAGAAACTCTTGCCACAAAGAACTCATTAAAGCTTCTTAAGGCCCTACCGATCAATATTAGTTTTCTTGATGATGACCCCAGCACCTGGGAGGAGAATGAAAACTTCCAAGAAGCTAAAAGAATCATAGGAAACATCAAAGTAGTTAATGATCATGCTGAAAGGGCAGTAGCTCTCATTCAGACCTTCAGCGGAACTCTGACGAAAGGAGAAGATCAACTCCAGTTTCTCTTAAGGTGGTGGATGAGCACCGAAAGAGGTTTCCTGATTCTAACAAGTCCACAATCTTAGCTGGGCAACAATGAGTGGCCTGGTCAGCCATGATACCCCCGCCAACAAGCGGATAATACCCATATATATGGGGGGGACCCAGAAGCCATGAATGTGGACTTCTGGGGGTAGTTGAGCCACCTCTAAATATTAACCGATTGAACCCAAAGTTTGCTCAGAGAAGTTTTTGGGAAAAGGAACCTAATGAAACCCTGGGAGGAAGAATTTAAAATACTTCCATTTTGTGGACCACCCTAAATTATATATATATATATATATATATATATATATATATATATGATGAATAAAACCACGGAGGAAAGGAAACACAGATGGTGCTCAAGCGCTTTCGTCTACTGACATCCTCAGGAACACTGAAGTACATAAAGAGTTACAACCTATATATAGGTTACAGAAAAAAAAAAAAAAATCTATATATATATATATATATATATATATATATATATATATAATAAACGGAAAAACAAAATTAAAGGATTGTGGAAGGGGGCACACAAATTTATAAGGAAAAACTCTCGATTTTTAGCACAAGATTAAAAGAATTGTTTCCAACCAATGTTATAGATAAAAAAAAAAATATATATATATATATATATATATATGAAAAATTATTTCACGAAAGTGACACGTGAAAAACATTTATGATGAATAAAACCACGAAGGGAAAAGAAACACAAAGGGGTGCTCAAGCGCTTTCGTCTGTGTTCCTGAGGATGTCATTAGACGAAAGCGCTTGAGCACCCCTTTGTGTTTCTTTTCCCTTCGTGGTTTTATTCATCATATATATATATATATATATATATTATATATATATACAAATTTATCCTGGAAATCTGCCCGGGTTTTAGCACGCTGCTCTTTTTGTATAAAAAAAAAAATTGAATAATTATCGATTTTTAGCACAAGATTAAAAGAATTGTTTCCAACCAATGTTATAGATAAAAAAATAAAATATATATAGAAATTTATACTGGAAATCTGCCCGGGTTTTAGCATATCGATTTTTAGCACAAGATTAAAAGAATTGTTTCCAACCAATGTTATAGATAAAAAAATTAAATATATATACAAATTTATACTGGAAATCTGCCCTGGTTTTAGCACTCTGCCCTATTTTTTGTATATAAAAATTGAAAAATAAAAGTTAGTGGCATACAAATTTACCAAAGATTTAGCGTTCTACCTTTCTTATCTAAATCTGTTCTGAAGGAATTCAAAACAACAGGATCGAGTTGAAAAAGACCTTTGCTTATGTTGAAGTTATTTGTTAGTTGGATAATGGCAAACTCAAGAATATTTCTATTAACAATGTTGCTAGAGTGAAATAAAACTGAAGCATTATTCCAATCAATACAGTGGGATAACTCTGACAAATGGACAAAAAGAGCACTGGACAACTGTCCTGTTCTAACGGAATATTGATGCTGTTTTATACGTGTGTGCAAATCCTTTCCCGTCTGACCTATGTAAAAGGAATCACATTGTTTACACCCAATTTTATAGATAATGCATGAATTATTGGTAGGGCTATTTTTTACTATGATATTTTTCACAATATATACTGGATATCGAGAAGATCCCTAGACACTGGGGAAATACCGAGCATCTTGAAAAGAGCAAACATTGTCCCTATATATAAAGGAGGGGACAGATCTCAAGCAAAGAACTATAGACCAGTGTCATTGACGTCCCACCTCACCAAAGTATTTGAAAGAATAGTTAGAGAGAAAATTTATGATTTCCTGGAGACACGGGAAAGATTCAACGAAAATCAGCATGGATTCCGATCAGGTAGATCATTGCCTATCACAACTAATAGAGCACTACACAATATTCCTAGATGCATGGAAGGCAATGACAACTACGATGTTTATACACAGATTTTGCTAAAGCTTTCGATAAATGTGACCATGGTATAATGGACATAAAATTAAAGACATGGGAAAACAGGCAAAGTGGGAAAATGGATCTACAACTTCCTTAGTGATCGTCTGCAGGTCGTCAAAATTCAAGGTATATCATCATCAGAATCGGAAGTACGCAGCTCAGTACCACAAGGGACAGTACTGGCCCCACTCCTGTTCATTATCATGCTAACAGACATAGACAGCGGAGTAAACAGCAATAGTATAGTAACATCCTTTGCAGGACGATACAAAGATCAGCAGAAAAATCAGCGATGTACATGACGTGGAGGCCTTGCAGAGGGACACAAACAAAATATACAAATGGTCAGAAGACAACAACAGTCATTCAACGCCGAGAAATTTCAGCTCTTGAGATATGGTAGAAAAGAAGAACTTAAACAGACTGCATATTATGCTCCAGATAGACAGGAAATTCAGAGAAGCATGAAAGCGATTGATCTCGGGATAATAATGACAGATGATGCGAAATTCGAAACACAAAATCAGATAGCGATAAATAAAGCAAAAAGAGTCGCCGGACAGGTTCTAAGAACGTTCAAGAGAAGGGACAGGACAGTAATGATTCCCCTGCTAAAAACACTGATTATACCAAAACTTGAATACTGCTCAGTTTTGACGTCCCCATATAAAAAGGAAGAAACTAATAAACTAGAAGAAACGCAAAGTCATTTCACAGCCAAGATTGATGGCTGCAAAGAACTCAACTACTGGGAAAGACTACGTAAACTAAATCTGTACTCACTGGAAAGAAAAAGAGAGAGGTACATCATAATCTACATATGGAAAATGATCGAAAAACTGGTACCAAACCTAAAACTAAACCCAATTACCATTCAAACAACACTGGAAATAGGAAAGGCAGAATGTGTAGTGTTCCCAAATTAAAAGCACGACAAGGGACCTCCTCAACCCTGAAGGAAAATAGCTTGGTTGTCAGGGGGCCAAGACTTTTCAACCAGCTTCCTAAGGACCTCAGAAACGTAACGGGGGTCAAAGTTGAAGTCTTCAAGAAAAGACTGGATGCCTGGCTCAGGACAGTACCAGATGAGCCGGGCGAGCCTGGCTATGTACGGTGGAGAGCGCAAGAAAGTAACTCGCTCCTCCACCAGGCCAGACCTAGAGGCGGGGCCACCAGCTTGACCTCCGTGTGAAGAGAGACCAACACACGAAACAACATAAGGTTCATAAGGTATGAAAATACTACATTAATATCCAAAAGTTTAAATACATTAGCAATGCCTAAAAAGCCCGGGAAAAATGGAAGTACTAAAATATTTTTTGACAAAGTACGAGTGTTATTATTGACGCGATAGAAAGTTCGTTTTGCCTTGTTGAGACAAGATTCCATAAACGCAGATGGATAACACAGATCACTTCCAATACCGTTGATTTTTTCTAATTCGGCATCGATGTATTCCGGACTGGCGATCCTAAGGGCGCGGAGAAACATTGAAGAAAAAATGGCCTTCTTAGTGGGGGTGTCATGTCCGAGTAAAAGTGTACGTAGGACAAATTATTTGTTTTTTCCAATAGATACTAAACTTTAAACCTGGGCTTTCCCTATGTACACGCACATCCAAAAATGGGATTGAATTGTCTTGTTCCACTTCCAAAGTAAACTTAATCGAGGGGACTTGATCATTTAACTGAAGGAGGAAGTTATCCAGGTCACGATTCATGGGCCAGATACACAAAATATCATCGACGTACCGCAACCAAGGGATGCCAACCCCCAGGATTCTCGGAATGTAAGTAATTTCGAAAAACTCCATATAAATATTGGAGAGGAGGGGCGACAAGGGGTTGCCCATGGCCATCCCAAAAACTTGTTGATAATACTCGTTATTGAAAGTGAATTTACAGTCTTTGATGCAAAGCTTAATAAGTTCCAAAACAATGTGTGAAGGTAGTGGCAGGTCATACTTATGTAATTCTTGGAGAGAAAGTCAAGCATATCGTCAATCGGCACTTTTGTAAACAATGAACAAACATCAAAACTGATCAATCTATCGTTAGTTTCAGTACGTGCATTATTCAATTTTTCAGTAAGATCCATGGAATTTTTTACATGTGAATCAGAGATAGTTCCGAGAATGGGGGACAAGACTTTGACAAGCCATTTGGAGAGTTTATAAGTAAAAGAGCCCACCGAGCTAATAATAGGGCGCATAGGGTTGCCAGGTTTGTGGGTTTTAATGAGACCGTAAAGGTAGGGCAGAGAAGGTGAAGTGGATATGAAAAGCGGAATTAAGTCCTTATGATCTTTGAGAATGCGTTTCAAGCCACTATTAAATGATTTGATGACGTCATCCTGCGGGTTCTTCCTAAGTTTGCTGTATGTGGCGGGGTTCTGGAGAAGCTCGTTCATCTTTCTGATGTAGTCCACTTTGTCCATAATAACTATGGTGTTAGCCTTGTCTGCTTTAGTAATATGGAGCTCCCCATCTTTTTTTAATTGTGAGAGGCTATTGCGAAAACGTTTAGGAAAGTTATCTTCGTACTTCCATTTTTCCGGGCTTTTTAGGCATTGCTAATGTATTTAAACTTTTGGATATTAATGTAGTATTTTCATATAACAATATTGTGAAAAATATCATAGTAAAAAATAGCCCTACCAATAATTCAGGCATTATCTATAAAATTGGTTGTAAACAATGTGATTCCTTTTACATAGGTCAGACGGGAAAGGATTTGCACACACGTATAAAACAGCATCAATATTCCGTTAGAACAGGACAGTTGTCCAGTGCTCTTTTTGTCCATTTGTCAGAGTTATCCCACTGTATTGATTGGAATAATGCTTGTTTTATTTCACTCTAGCAACATTGTTAATAGAAATATTCTTGAGTCTGCCATTATCCAACTAACAAATAACTTCAACATAAGCAAAGGTATTTTTCAACTCGATCCTGTTGTTTTGAATTCCTTCAGAACAGATTTAGATAAGAAAGGTAGAACACTAAATCTTTGGTAAATTTGTATGCCACTAACTTTTATTTTTCAATTTTTATATACAAAAAATAGGGCAGAGTGCTAAAACCAGGGCAGATTTCCAGTATAAATTTGTATATATATTTTATTTTTTTATCTATAACATTGGTTGGAAACAATTCTTTTAATCTTGTGCTAAAAATCGATATGCTAAAACCCGGGCAAATTTCCAGTATAAATTTGTATATATATTTTATTTTTTATCTATAACATTGGTTGGAAACAATTCTTTTAATCTTGTGCTAAAAATCGATATGC
Source organism: Bathynomus jamesi (assembly GCA_023014485.1). Classification (NCBI taxonomy): domain Eukaryota; kingdom Metazoa; phylum Arthropoda; class Malacostraca; order Isopoda; family Cirolanidae; genus Bathynomus; species Bathynomus jamesi. Next base: position 457,927 of record JAJOZX010001402.1, on the reverse strand, counting down.
TAAAACCCGGGCAGATTTCCAGTATAAATTTGTATATATATTTTATTTTTTTATCTATAACATTGGTTGGAAACAATTCTTTTAATCTTGTGCTAAAAATCGATAATTATTCAAATTTTTTTTTTTTATACAAAAGAGCAGAGTGCTAAAACCCAGGCAGATTTCCAGTATAAATTTGTGTATATATATTATATATATATATATATATATATATATATTTTTTTTTTTTTTATCTATAACATTGGTTGGAAACAATTCTTTTAATCTTGTGCTAAAAATCGAGAGTTTTTCCTTATAAATTTGTGTGCCCCCTTCCACAATCCTTTAATTTTGTTTTTTCCGTTTATTGTATATATATATATATATATTATATATATATATATATATATAGATTTTTTTATTTTTTTTGTTTCTGTGTAACCTATATATGGTTGTAACTCTTTATGTACTTCAGTGTTCCTGAGGATGTCATTAGACGAAAGCGCTTGAGCACCATCTGTGTTTCCTTTCCTTCGTGGTTTTATTCACCATAAATACTTTTCACGTGTTACTTTCGTGAAATAATTTTCATATAATGAACACCACGCGTTCCTTCGGCTTGCTGTTCCCTCTCTTGTCTCCGTTTGTGTCCGTGTTTTCTTCTACATTAATGAAGGGCCATGCAATTCGTATCCGACGAAAGTTTCTTACTAATTGTCTAGAGGAGCAAGTTCTTCCCAAATCCCTGCTTCCGATTCGCCTCAGACAAATTGACGACCATCCGTTCAACAACTTCAGCAGATTAATTTTAAAGAAACATATTGAAGTCACCAGACAAAATGAGTGGTCCGCCTTCAAAAATTTAAACATCGCCAAACATAATTTTGTGACCGTTATTCCCCAACCGTGGATCCAACCTTTGTTTGATGAAATTTACAACGAGTTGCGTCGGAGAACTTCTTCACTTCGTAACATTTTGGATCGAAAAATTAAAAGTCTTATTCGAAACAGTCAGTGGAGTAAAAAAGCAGGCTCAAAGTGTGTTTTGAACCTTTCTTCGAAAAACATTAGTGACGATGCAAAAAGTGCCCTTGCATATGGTATGTCCTTTTTTATTGTTAAAAAACCTTCGGCTTTACAAATTTGTTACAGTCTCGCTTGTTTTGAAAAACATTGTAATCTCCCTCAATATTTGTTTAACATAGTTAAAGGCCTCGTTTATAGTGCGGCGAATAGTAATTACGAAGATAACTTTCCTAAACGTTTTCGCAATAGCCTCTCACAATTAAAAAAAGATGGGGAGCTCCAATTTCAGCTCCATATTACTAAAGCAGACAAGGCTAACACCATAGTTATTATGGACAAAGTGGACTACATCAGAAAGATGAACGAGCTTCTCCAGGACCCCGCCACATACAGCAAACTTAGGAAGAACCCGCAGGATGACGTCATCAAATCATTTAATAGTGGCTTGAAACGCATTCTCAAAGATCATAAGGACTTAGTTCCGCTTTTCATGTCCACTTCACCTTCTCTGCCCTACCTTTACGGTCTCATTAAAACCCACAAACCTGGCAACCCTATGCGCCCTATTATTAGCTCGGTGGGCTCTTTTACTTATAAACTCTCCAAATGGCTTGTCAAAGTCTTGTCCCCCATTCTCGGAACTATCTCTGATTCACATGTAAAAAATTTCATGGATCTTACTGAAAAATTGAATAATGCACGTACTGAAACTAACGATAGATTGATCAGTTTTGATGTTTGTTCATTGTTTACAAAAGTGCCGATTGACGATATGCTTGACTTTCTCTCCCAAGAATTACATAAGTATGACCTGCCACTACCTTCACACATTGTTTTGGAACTTATTAAGCTTTGCATCAAAGACTGTAAATTCACTTTCAATAACGAGTATTATCAACAAGTTTTTGGGATGGCCATGGGCAACCCCTTGTCGCCCCTCCTCTCCAATATTTATATGGAGTTTTTCGAAATTACTTACATTCCGAGAATCCTGGGGGTTGGCATCCCTTGGTTGCGGTACGTCGATGATATTTTGTGTATCTGGCCCATGAATCGTGACCTGGATAACTTCCTCCTTCAGTTAAATGATCAAGTCCCCTCGATTAAGTTTACTTTGGAAGTGGAACAAGACAATTCAATCCCATTTTTGGATGTGCGTGTACACAGGGAAAGCCCAGGTTTTAAGTTTAGTATCTATCGGAAAAAAACAAACAATTTGTCCTACGTACACTTTTACTCGGGACATGACACCCCTACTAAGAAGGCCATTTTTTCTTCAATGTTTCTCCGCGCCCTTAGGATCGCCAGTCCGGAATACATCGATGCCGAATTAGAAAAAATCAACGGTATTGGAAGTGATCTGTGTTATCCATCTGCGTTTATGGAATCTTGTCTCAACAAGGCAAAACGAACTTTCTATCGCGTCAATAATAACAACCGTACTTTGTCAAAAAATATTTTAGTACTTCCATTTTTCCCGGGCTTTTTAGGCATTGCTAATGTATTTAAACTTTTGGATATTAATGTAGTATTTTCATATAACAATATTGTGAAAAATATCATAGTAAAAAATAGCCCTACCAATAATTCAGGCATTATCTATAAAATTGTTGTAAACAATGTGATTCCTTTTACATAGGTCAGACGGGAAAGGATTTGCACACACGTATAAAACAGCATCAATATTCCGTTAGAACAGGACAGTTGTCCAGTGCTCTTTTGTCCATTTGTCAGAGTTATCCCACTGTATTGATTGGAATAATGCTTCAGTTTTATTTCACTCTAGCAACATTGTTAATAGAAATATTCTTGAGTCTGCCATTATCCAACTAACAAATAACTTCAACATAAGCAAAGGTCTTTTTCAACTCGATCCTGTTGTTTTGAATTCCTTCAGAACAGATTTAGATAAGAAAGGTAGGACGCTAAATCTTTGGTAAATTTGTATGCCACTAACTTTTATTTTTCAATTTTTATATTCAAAAAATAGGGCAGGGTGCTAAAACCCGGGCAGATTTCCAGTATAAATTTGTATATATTTTATTTTTTATCTATAACATTGGTTGGAAACAATTCTTTTAATCTTGTGCTAAAAATCGATAATTATTCAATTTTTTTTTTATACAAAAAGAGCAGAGTGCTAAAACCCGGGCAGATTTCCAGTATAAATTTGTATATATATATATATATATATTTTTTATCTATAACATTGGTTGGAAACAATTCTTTTAATCGTGTGCTAAAAATCGATAGTTTTTCCTTATAAATTTGTGTGCCCCCTTCCACAATCCTTTAATTTTGTTTTTCCGTTTATTGTATACATATATATATATATATAGATTTTTTTTTTTTTCTGTGACCTATATATAGGTTGTAACTCTTTATGTACTTCAGTGTTCCTGAGGATGTCATTAGACGAAAGCGCTTGAGCACCATCTGTGTTTCCTTTCCTTCGTGGTTTTATTCATCATAAATACTTTTCACGTGTTACTTTCGTGAAATAATTTTCATATATATATTATATATATATATATATATATATATATATATATATATATATATAATAGATAGATATATATATATATATATATATATATATATATAATATATATATTAACGTAAAGAACGACGCTTGTATAGGAGAATATTCCGCGCAAAATGATAGAGAACGAAACAAATGAAAAAATGAGGTAACCACCTGGGAATCAAACCCAGGATCTTCCGATTGCTGGTCAGATATGATAACCATTACACCATGGGCCTCACTCGAACAAATGCCGTAATTCTCCTTACCTCATTTTTTCATTTGTTTCGTTCTCTTCCTCATCTTGCGCGGATATTCTCCTATACAAGCGTCGTTCTTTACGTTAATTATACTGAGTGTTTGCAGTTAAAATGTATATAATGTACGGCATGCGGGAGGTGCCCCCTTGGGGCATCGGTTTCTGCGCGTATGTAGGAGAATTACGGCATTTGTTCGAGTGAGGCCCATGGTGTAATAGTTATCATATCTGACCGGCAATCGGAAGATCCCGGGTTCGATTCCCTGGTGGTTTCCTCATTTTTTCATTTGTTTCGTTCTCTCTCCTCATCTTGCGCGGAATATTCTCCTATAGAAGCGTCGTTCTTTACGTTAATTTACTGAGTGTTTGCAGTTAAAATGTATATATATATATATATATATATATATATATATAATGTTATAATGTTTCAGACCAACAAAGACCCTAGGATCCACTCATGGCTGGTCTACCTAACTGTGTTCGTAATTGTGTATTGTGTATGTCCTCCGTGGTGGCGGAGGGGACCTACAATTTTACGTGGGTTCCGAACCACAAGAACATAAGAAATTTATGTAAAAACTGCCTGTACATTGGCAACGACCAATTTTTACGAAACTAAATAATTATCAATTTAAAACTAATTAATTATCGATTTAAAACTAAAGATAGAATCTCTGGATCCAGAGGATCAAGTCATAATAGACTACTATCCACAAATATGTTACACTCTATATATTATAACCGACATGCAAATATATCAGATCCAAAGAATCCAGTCAATTTCATTACGGTATCCATCCAACCAAAAATAAGTCACGGTCCATATCGATTGCGGACCAAGTCAAAATTTACAACCATATACATTACAATATATATACTTAGGAGGAAAAGTGTAGGTGTGGCTGTAAAGACTGTACAGTAATGTAGAAATGTGTGTGCACCCATTTTGGGTCTCCCATTTAAAGGTGTTTGTGGGGCAAGTGAAGATCATGAGTTTTTCAATACCTCACAGTACTATGGGGGGCACCGCTCGGCAGAGGAATCTCTTTAAATGGGGTGTGTAAGGACAGAGAGTATCCCCTAACCCAAGATGCTGCCTCCCTATATCCCACAACACTTGTGTTGAGCTGTGGGATCTATCCCACAAAGCCTTAATTTTACTACCTTAAACTATACCCAATCTATCAACATATGCGTCTAATCGATTTTTAAACATGTTTATAGACGTGCTACTAATTACTTCTACCGGCAAACTATTCCAGCTATTTACTATTCTATGCGTAAAAAAGTTTTTGGCAACTGCTGTCTCGAACCTTCTACTTGTCAACTTACACCCGTTATTTCTAGTCCTATTATATTGAGATATTTCGAAAAAGCTATCTCTATCTACGTTATCGAACCCATTCATAATTTTGAAAACCTGGATTAGATCACCCCTTAGCCTCCTAGTCTCGAGTGTGTCAATTTTAACTCCTTAAGCCTATCCTCGTACGACTTTGACCTAAGCGACGGAATCATCTTAGTTGCTCGTCTTTGAACTCTTTCGATTTTGTCTATATCTTTGCGCATATGCGGATTCCAAAATTGGACCGCGTACTCCAAATGGGGTCTAACTAATGATTTATAAAGAGGAACTATAATATCGCGCGATTTGTACTCAAAATTTCGAGCTATAAAACCTAACACTTTGTTCGCCTTATTGACCGCTGCTGTACTTTGTTTCGCTACTTTTAAATCACCAGTGACTATAACTCCTAAATCTTTTTCCTGCTCTACGCTTGTTAAATCTTTCCCTGACATACTATACGCAAAATTACCGTTACGCGAACCTATATGCAAAATTTTGCACTTATCAACGTTAAATCTCATTTGCCATGTGACTGACCAATCAACGATTTTATTCAGATCTTCCTGATTTTACCTCTATCTTCGTCATTAATCGCCCTACCACCCAGCTTCGTGTCATCCGCAAACTTTGAAACTGTACTGACTAGGCCGACATCTAAATCGTTAATATATATAAGAAAAAGCAAGGGGCCCAATACAGAACCCTGAGGAACGCCACTCGCTACATTAGCCCAACACGACTCCGCTCCATCAACGACCACCCTCTGTTTCCTACCTCGCAACCACTCTTCTAGCCAATTTATTACTACCCCTGATTCCATGAGCCTTAGTTTTTTCAATGAGTCTTTTGTGCGGCACGGTGTCAAACGCTTTTTGAAAATCTAAATACACTACATCAACCGCCCGATGTCTATCGTAAACGTCAACCACGCTTTGGAAAAATTCTAAAAGATTAGTTAAGCAAGATTTGTTTCGCCTAAAACCGTGCTGCGTATTTCTAACTAGTTTATGCAATTCTAAGTGTTCGACTATACGATCCCTAATTATTGATTCCAGTAGCTTACCTACAACAGACGTTAAACTGATTGGCCTATAATTTCCCGCCGCACCTTTATCGCCTTTCTTAAAGATAGGTGTTACGTTTGCTAACTTGAAATTATCTGGTACGCACCCCTCAGAAATAGACGCATTAAAAATCTTTGTTAGCGGCACAACAATGCTATCTTTTAATTCTTTTAGTTGTATGGGATATATGGAATCCGGCCCCGGTGATTTACGCGTTTTCATTTTATCAATATAGCGCATTACCTCCCTTCACTAACCACTATATTATCCAAAATATTACCATTATCAAAAGGTATTATGTCTATGACCGTAGGGATATTCGTTACATCTTCTATAGTAAAAACTGACGTAAAAAATTCGTTTAGCAAGGTAGCCATTTCCTTGTTTTCAGAAACTAGATCTCCGTTTACATTTTTCAAAGGCCCCAAGACGCTTTTTACTGGATTTCTATTATTGACGTATTGAAAGAATCGCTTGGGGTTTTCTTTACCGTCACGAGCTATGGAGATTTCAAATTCGCGCTTGGACTTTTTTATTACACTTTTCGCTTCACGCCTTAGAGATATGTAGTTGTTTCGTAACCACAAATTGTCTTTATCGCACTTATGTAGCCTATAAGCCCTATCTCTACTCTTTATAATGTCTCCTACTCTAGAAGTAAACCACAAGGGCTTGTTGTTTACTTTCGCACGCTTAATTTTGTACGGTACACATTCCTCATTTATAGTCCTAAATACTGTTTCGAACGATTCCCACATTAGTTTTGCGTTGGAGTTCCCCATACGTTTTCCCAATTGACGTGTGACAATTTATTTCGAAATTTACTAAAGTCTGCGTGCTGGAAGTTAGGAATTTTAGTCGAGTTAGCTGGTTTCGAGTGACTTACTGAGAGGACAAACTCTACCATATTGTGATCGCTATTGCTTAACGGTTCTATTACTTGAAGATCAGTAATTAGCCTATCATCGTAGTTATTACTAAATCTAAAATACTGTCCAACCTCGTAGGTTCCCCAACCTTTTGAATAAGAAAGCTATCCTCGAGAAAATTAACTAAACGATTACCTTCCGCGTCTCCCTGCATTGTATCGTAATTTACGTTAGCGCAATTAAAGTCACCCATAACTAAAGCCTGCTCACTACCGATTATTCTCTTTAGTTCACGATATAACGCTTCGTCCGTATCAGCTGTTTGATTAGGGGGCCTATATATAACCGCAACAACAAGTTTGAAATCGTTCAATTTAAGTTCTGCTATAGTCGAATCTATCGGTTCTGGAATTGTGTGCTTTACTTCTATAACGTTCGCTATATTATCTTTCATATACAACATAACACCGCCTCCTCGCCTACCTATTCTGTTTCTAACAAAAAGTCTATAACCTTTAAGTTGATACTCCCCTACAAAGTCACGAGTTTCAATGCTAAGCCACGATTCATTTATCGCAATTATATCATAATCTTTACAAGCAATTAAAGAAAAAAATTCGTTTTTATTTCGTAGGCTACGAGCATTTAAATATAGAACCTTCAAATTGTTTGTAATTGCGACAACTTCGCGAGCGCAGTGGAAATTTATGGAATTTACGCTGGGACCGTTCGAGTTACGGCAGCCTGAAAAGAAGAGACAGTATTATGAAATAGTCTTCCTAAACGCGCAGCTCCAACGTCATTAAGATGAAGTCCATCTCCGAGGAACAAGTCCCTCCTGCCGTAGAAACTGTTCCAAAAATTCGCAAAATGCACTCCTTCCTGTTGGCAAAGAGACTTTAGGTTATTGTTAATATAGGTCGCCTTGCTGTAGAAATCGTTACGATGGATAATTCGAGGAAGTATACCTGTTAAAACAATCTTATTAGTTTTTCCTTTAATCGCTCTAGTAAGTCCCTGTACCTAGCCAGCAGTTCTTCCGATCTAGAATTTAAAACGTTATTAGTACCGACATGAATAACATACGTTGTGTCCTCGGAGGTACCGTCTGTAAATTGGTCAACACTATTAGTTATATCCTCCACCCTTGCACCAGGGTAGCAGTAACGGCGCCTACGACGAGGGTTTCTCCCACAGAATTCCTCGAGCTGCCCTCGAACAATGGAATCGCCAACGAGTCGTATTTCCGGTTCATCAGCATCATCGAAACCTAAAACAGAAAACTTATTGTTTGTTATTACTGGTAGACATGTCTTAGGTTTTCTCAATGGGGCTCCATTACGCACTCGAACGAAGGGTTGGGAACTAGGAGAAGAGAGAGGGCTATTAATACTATTTATATTATTAGAAACTGAGGCAGGAGGGGTCGTAACTGGAGTCTCAAGGGATTCTAATTTTGCCGTCAGGAGCATCACCCTTTCTTCAAGCTTACTCTGGCCTCCTTCTCACGTTCTAACTCGTTCCTCAGCACTTCCAAGTTTGAGCACCACCTGCAAACTAACTGTTCATTATTATTAGCCATTGTAAACGCGTAAGCGGCAAATTTCCCTTCACAGCGACTGCAAGTACTTGACGGGGGTGCCATGCTTTTAATTAGTTAAACAACAAAAACAAAAAAACAAAAAAAAAACGAGCGTTTGGAAATTAATAAATTACAACGTAGGTCTACCGCGTTTTTGAAACGCAGAAACAGGTTCTTGTAACACAAATTTATACTAAATCATATAGAATTAAGCTACCGACAAAAGATCTGTAAAAGAAGAGTATTTATAACACTTATCTGTCCGCGATTCGACCCGACTTTTTTCCTTTTCTTCACACGGTGTGGACCACACTCTACCTGACCTCTCGAAGGAAGGAAAAATGAACCTTATGTCTCCACGTTTTGATAGATTTGAAAAACAAACAAGGCAAGCCACGTGCAGTAGCCTTGGTTTGATCAAATAATATAGTATTGAATAACGTCAATAAATGAAATATATTCGTTAATGAATGATTAGTAGCACGAAGTAATTTAGTTATGAATGCACCGAACACTATTTTTTTAAAACACTTCAACGAAAACCACGTCTGTTCACAAGGAAAGACTGATCACATATCTATATATATATATATATATATATATATATATATATATAATATATATATATATATATATATATATATATATGTAGATATAGATAATATATATATATATATATATATATATATATATATATAATATATGTAATATATATATAATATATATATAATATATATATATATATAGATATATATATGTAGATATATATATATGTAGATATATATATATATATATATATATAAATATATATATATCTATATAATATATATATGTAGATATAGATATATATATATATATATATATATATATATATATATATATTATATATATTAGGGTGTCTCAAATATACGAATGGAGGATTCGGGTCGGGCGACGCTTGCCCGTATTACACTTTATAAAGGATTGTTATCACAAAATTTGACAGCTGTAGGAGGATTTTAGGGGTCACTCAAGTTCGCCACTTCTGTTTCACTTATACAAGATTTTCTTCTCTTTCGCAGGTGATGGTTACTAGAGCAGGAAACCAGTTGTGGTTGCTGGACAAGGCTCCAATTGCAGCGATTGTTTGTCCACGACTTCCATCGAAGGAGCAATGCCTGCTCCTTACTTCCACCACCACCAAGACCAAGAGGGAAGGAAGACCAAATCGGAGAGCATTCGCCTGGTGGTGGAAACCATCTGGCCCATCTGGGAGAAGGCCAACATACCAACTACCACCAAGAAGTACGCAGGGGAGAAGCTGGCGAAGTTGATCGATACCTACGACGCACTCAAGAAGAACAGGACAAAGCCGCAAGAGGGTTACCGGTACAAGGAGTTGATGTTCAAGTCGGATTTGGAAGACGTGTTTGACGTGGCTCACTCCTCCGCGCTATCCTCCTCCAAGGTCCCTCAGGAGGACAAGGATTTTCTCACCTCGCAGAGGGAAGACAGGATGTCGTCAAGTCTTGCGGGGGTGGACCAGAAGACAGCGAAGAAGAAAGCTGTGAAGCGGAAGAGGGATCTTGCAGCCCGGCTAGGAAGAGTAAATGGGATGCTGGGGTGACACAGCTCATGGAGGGTAGCGATCTTGGAGGTGGATGGTAGCAGCACTGAAATGAACACGGAAGACGAGGATGATGACGACGAGACGTACCAAGCGCCCAGCACCAGCAAGGCCCAGACTCAAAAGAAAAGGCGAATGAATGCCTCACGGACCCGAATCTCATCGCTGCTTGGATCGCGACAACATGTCCGTGAGACAAGCAACGTCGTCCTTGCAGCAGCAGCTCAGAGTTTGGGTCATGACCTGGATGACCTGGTAATCTCGCCAGCAACTGTTCATCGAACACGGAACAAGATCCGAAAGGAGATGGGAGAAGAGTTGACCCGAAGTTCGAAGCTTCTGGTCCTTTAGTCTTGCACTGGGATGGGAAACTGTTGGAAGATATCGCTAAGGAGAAGAAGGAGACCGGATTGCTGTTGTGGTGACGGGCGATGGAGTCGAGGAGCTTCTTGGTGTACCCGTTGCGGTGGACGGCACTGAAAAAGAACAGGCTGCAGCCGTACTCCAGGAAGTCCAGGCTTTTGGCATTTCGGAGCAAATCATTGGACTGGGATTCGACACACAGCTGTGAACGCTGGGATGATCCAAGGTGCTTGCGTTCGCATTGAGCAGGAGTTTGGCCGTCCCATGTTGTGGTTGGCTTGCCGTCACCACGTCTTGGAGATCTTACTCAAGGATGTCTTCGTGCGATGTCTGGGGCCGTCCTCTTCCCCTGACATTCTCCTCTTCAAAAGATTTCAACAGCGGTGGGCCTCCATTGACAAAGGGTCATTCTTGTCCATCGGTGACGAAAGCAATCCCAACAACTGACAACTGGGCAAATCAAGCGTCTTCCATGAAGAAATACCTGCAGCAGACGCTTTCCCACGGTACACATCCCGAGAAGACTACCGTGAACTCCTCATCCTTTCCTACCGCTTCCTTGGCGGTCAGGTCCAGGGGGATTTCGTCAGCCTGGGGCCTATCACCACGCCAGATGGATGGCCAAAGCCATCTATGCCCTCAAGATTTTCATGTTCCGTCACCAACTGGACCTGACAGCCAGGGAAGAAGGAGGACTTCGGCGGCTGTGTTTGTTCATCTCCCTCGCGTACGTGAAGCAGTGGAATGAGGCAATTGTCTCGAATCGAGCTCCACTGAACGACCTAGAGTTCCTTCGCCTGCTCGAGGCCTACCCTGACAAGGAAGTCAGCCACACGGCATCCATGGCCTTGAAAAGGCACCTGTGGTACCTCTCAGAGGATCTCGTGGGGCTTGGTTTCTTTGACGACCGCATTCCAAAGGACACGAAGCTAAAGATGGTCCAACGACTTCAATCCCCCGCCACGAAGAAAGGACTCAAGCGGATCGATCCGAAGAACTTCAATCCACAGCAATCCATCGAGCTCTTCGCACCCGGAGAACAAAAGAAGTCTTCTTCCGCGCGATCCTTCCAGAATCTGAGTCTCCCACCTTCCTCATGAAAGATCCAGAGGATTGGATCAATGACCAGGATTGGATCACGGCGCAAAAGAGGGTGAAAGCCTGAAGGTGGTCAATGGCGCCGCCGAGCGTGGTATCGCTTTGATGAAAAGATTCAATTCCACCATCACGCGTGATGAGAAGCAGAAGCAATTCGTCCTCAAGGTGGTTCGGGCTCACAGAAGTTGATCCCCGTCAAGACGAAGGAGAGCTTGAAGAGTAAAATCAAGTAGTGTAGGACAGATTGATGATGAAAAACAATCCATTTATACGCGCTTATTTCAATTAATGAAAGGTGCACTTCGTTTATTTTCATTTTTGTTCAGAGAATAAAGAATGATAGAAATTTCTTTTTTTTCCTAAATAGCTACAAGAAAGTGTTAAACTTGAGTGACCTCTAAATACTGTTCGATTCCCATCATTTTCGATTTTAGAACCTCTATGCCTATTGAAATCGGGGCAGCATTCGCGAGCAAGAGAAAATCGAAAAAAAAAATTTCTATGTATTAATGAGACACCCTAATATATATATATATATATATATATATATATATATATATATATATTATATATATATATATTATATATATATATATATATTGGTCAGTCACATGGCAAATGAGATTTAACGTTGATAAGTGCAAAATTTTGCATATAGGTTCGCGTAACGGTAATTTTGCGTATAGTATGTCAGGGAAAGATTTAACAAGCGTAGAGCAGGAAAAAGATTTACGAGTTATAGTCATTGGTGATTTAAAAGTAGCGAAACAAAGTACAGCAGCGGTCAATAAGGCGAACAAAGTGTTAGGTTTTATAGCTCGAAATTTTGAGTACAAATCGCGCGATATTATAGTTCCTCTTTATAAATCATTAGTTAGACCCCATTTAGAGTACGCGGTTCAATTTTGGAATCCGCATATGCGCAAAGATATAGACAAAATCGAAAGAGTTCAAAGACGAGCAACTAAGATGATTCCGTCGCTTAGGTCAAAGTCGTACGAGGATAGGCTTAAGGAGTTAAAATTAACAACACTCGAGACTAGGAGGCTAAGGGGTGATCTAATCCAGGTTTTCAAAATTATGAATGGGTTCGATAACGTAGATAGAGATAGCTTTTTCGAAATATCTCAATATAATAGGACTAGAAATAACGGGTGTAAGTTGACAAGTAGAAGGTTCGACACAGCAGTTGCCAAAAACTTTTTTACGCATAGAATAGTAAATAGGTGGAATAGTTTGCCGGTAGAAGTAATTAGTAGCACGTCTATAAACATGTTTAAAAATCGATTAGATGCATATGTTGATAGATTGGGTATAGTTTAAGGTAGTAAAATTAAGGCTTTGTGGTGATAGGTCCCACAGCTCAACACAAGTGTTGTGGGATATAGGGAGGCAGCATCTTGGGTTAGGGGATACTCTCTGTCCTTACACACCCCATTTAAAGAGATTCCTCTGCCGAGCGGTGCCCCCCATAGTACTGTGAGGTATTGAAAAACTCATGATCTTCACTTGCCCCACAAACACCTTTAAATGGGAGACCCAAAATGGGAGCACACACATTTCTACATTAGTGTACAGTCTTTACAGCCACACCTACACTTTTTCTCCTAAGTATATATATTGTAATGTATATGGTTGTAAATTTTGACATGGTTCGCAATCGATATGGACCGTGACTTATTTTTCGTTGGGCAAGGTACTAGTATTGATGGATACCGTAATGAAATTGATTGGATTCTTTGGATCTGATATATTTGCATGTCGGTTATAAATAGATATAGAGTGTAACATATTTGTGGATAATAGTCTATTATGACTTGATCATCTGGATCCAGAGATTCTATCTTTAGTTTTAAATCGATAATTAATTAGTTTTTAATTGATAATTATTTAGTTTTTCAAAAATTGGTTGTTGCGAATGTACAGGCAGTTGTTACATAGATTTCTTATGTTCTTGTGGTTCGGAACCTACGTAAAATTGTAGGTCCCCTCCGCCACCACGGAGGACATATACAATACACAATTACGAACACAGTTAGGTAGACCAGCCACGAGTGGATCCTATATATAGATATAGATATGTGTATATATATATATATATATATATATATATATATATATATATATATATATATATATATAATATATATCAGTGGCGACTCCTGCACTCGGGCTTCTCGGGCTGAGCCCGAGAGGCAAGGAGCAAGGAGAAGCATGAGAGATAAAATTGTGTATTTATGGATTTAAGTTTTAAAAAAAAAGTTTTAAATACAAATTGTAAAAATGGTTTTTGGCTGGTAGTATGTAACTATTTTTCTGTCTAGCCTTCGTCACGCAAGCAAATTTTGAACGCATTTAGATACCCTTACTACTTATAAAAAACTATATTGACACATTAAGTTTTCGTGTAATCTTTCAAGATTCTTTACTCGGGCGCAAGACATTACGCCCGAGAAAGTATAAGTAATATCGTATATTTAAAGTTCTTTTAATGACTAATTATTTGCTTGCATACGGTTACATAATAGTCCTTCTTCTAATTCTCATTAAATAAAATACGTTTTTCCTCCTATTAATTTTTTTATAAAGAAAAAAACATTTCAACTCGGGCTTATATCGTTCGGCCTTGTAGAGGCACAATTTTTAATTCTGGCGATACATGGTAACTTTTTACGTTTCGATAAGCGTGCCTTCAACTGCCTGAGAGAAAAAGGTTTAAAATTTGGCTATTTTATTCATTGCTATGCACATAAGTTAAATTTAGTGTTAAGTAAAATGTCAGAGAAAGTTAACGGGGCTAAAATGTTCTTTTCCAATGTACGTGCTTTCAGTAAATTTGCTTCTTCAAGTACAAACGAAAAGCTGTATTTAGAGAGCTTAATATCAGCATTCCATCACTTTGTGAAACAAGGTGGTGCTATAGATCTAGAACCGTGTCAGCAATAAAAAGGCAGCGTGAAACTCTGAAAAATGCATTTCAAAAGATTTTAGATGACAGTGCAAGATGGGATGAAGATATTCTTAATCAAACTGATAATCTACTTATAAAATTGCATAATTTCACTTTTCTGTTTTTTATTAACTGCTTTGAAAATATATTGTCACAAGCCGAAAAACTATTTCATCTTCTGCAATGCAAGCAGCTTGAAATGAAGTTTGCACAACAGAAAGTAAATGACTTTATTGAATTTATTGACTGCGCTCGTACTGATAAAGCGTATAACAAAGTTTTTCTAGAAACAATGGCAGACTTCAAACAATCCGAAGACCTGCCTTCTCCCCCGAGAAAAAGAGCTAGAGGCAAACAAATGAACTATAAAGCAATATATTTCGAAATAATTGACATTATACTAATGTCAATGAGGGAACGATTTGATTGCATTCAGGAGTTTGCGTTCTTTGAGTTGATTGATGTGACCAAATTTCCAGAATTTGCTGAAAATTTTCCAATGCATCATCTTAATGCTTTACAAACTAAATATCTAAATGTAATTGACTCCAAATCCTTAGTTAGCGAATTGAAATATCTTTATCGTGACAGTGACTTTAGAAAATGCAAATCTGCAAATGAAATTTTAGAAGTCTTTCACGAACTAGGATTATGGTCTGCGATGTCGGAAACCACAAAGCTGATTCAGCTCCTCCTTACCATACCTGTAACTTCTGTTTCAAATGAAAGAAGTTTCTCTGTTCTTCATCGAATTAGATCATATTTAAGAAACACAATGGCTCAAGAACGGCTCTGGTCCCTGGCTAGGATTTCAATTGAAAAAGAAATACTTATTGATTTAGAAAGCAAAAAGGAATTACATGACCGAATATTAAAGGAGTTTGCTTTAAAACCAAGACGCTTGGACTTTATGTTCAAGTAAATAAAATTCAAATAATTTTTTTTACCGAGGTATGTATTTATTTATTTTATTGATAATCTTAAGTTATTTTCATGCATTTAAATGTCGGCTCATATGTAGAGTTGAAAATTTAAAAAGAGCCCGAGTAGTCTTGAAGAGCTGGAGTCGCCACTGATATAGATATATATATAGATATATATATATATATATATATATATATATATATATGGGTGACTTTAATTGCGCCAACGTGAATTACGATACAATGCAGGGAGACGCGGAAGGTAATCGTTTAGTTAATTTTCTCGAAGATAGCTTTCTTATTCAAAAGGTTGGGGAACCTACGAGGTTGGACAGTATTTTAGATTTAGTAATAACTACGGATGATAGGCTAATTACTGATCTTCAAGTAATAGAACCGTTAAGCAATAGCGATCACAATATGGTAGAGTTTGTCCTCTCAGTAAGTCACTCGAAACCAACTAACTCGACTAAAATTCCTAACTTCCAGCACGCAGAATTTGGTAAATTTCGAAATAAATTGTCACACGTCAATTGGGAAAACGTAATGGGGAACTCCAACGCAAAACTAATGTGGGAATCGTTCGAAACAGTATTTAGGACTACAAATGAGGAATGTGTACCGTACAAAATTAAGCCTGCGAAAGTAAACAACAAGCCCTTGTGGTTTACTTCTAGAGTAGGAGACATTATAAAGAGTAGAGATAGCGCTTATAGGCTACATAAGTGCGATAAAGACAATTTGTGGTTACGAAACAACTACATATCTCTAAGGCGTGAAGCGAAAAGTGTAATAAAAAAGTCCAAGCGCGAATTTGAAATCTCCATAGCATGTGACGGTAAAGAAAACCCCAAGCGATTCTTTCAATACGTCAATAATAGAAATCCAATAAAAAGTGTGTTGGGGCCTTTGAAAAATGTAAACGGAGATCTAGTTTCTGAAAACAAGGAAATGGCTACCTTACTAAACGAATTTTTTACGTCAGTTTTTACTATAGAAAATGTAACGAATATCCCTACGGTCATAGACATAATACCTTTTGATAATGGTAATATTTTGGATAATATAGTGGTTAGTGAAGGGGAGGTAATGCGCTATATTGATAAAATGAAAACGCGTAAATCACCGGGGCCGGATTCCATATATCCTATACAACTAAAAGAATTAAAAGATAGCATTGTTGTGCCGCTAACAAAAATTTTTAGTGCGTCTATTTCTGAGGGGTGCGTACCACAATTTCAAGTTAGCAAACGTAACACCTATCTTTAAGAAAGGCGATAAAGGTGCGGCGGGAAATTATAGGCCAATCAGTTTAACGTCTGTTGTAGGTAAGCTACTGGAATCAATAATTAGGGATCGTATAGTCGAACACTTAAAATTGCATAAACTAGTTAGAAATACGCAGCACGGTTTTAGGGGAAACAAATCCTGCTTAACTAATCTTTTAGAATTTTTCCAAAGCGTGGTTGACATTTACGATAGACATTGGGCGGTTAATGTAGTGTATTTAGATTTTCAAAAAGCGTTTGACACCGTGCCGCACAAAAGACTCATTGAAAAAACTAAGGCTCATGGAATCAGGGGTGTAGTAATAAATTGGCTAGAAGAGTGGTTGCGAGGTAGGAAACAGGGGGTGGTCGTTGATGGAGCGGAGTCGTGTTGGGCTAATGTAGCGAGTGGCGTTCCACAGGGTTCTGTATTGGGCCCCTTGCTTTTTCTTTTATATATTAACGATTTACATGTCGGCCTAGTCAGTACAGTTTCAAAGTTTGTGGATGACACGAAGCTGGGTGGTAGGGCGATTAATGACGAAGATAGAGGTAAAATCCAGGAAGATCTGAATAAAATCGTTGATTAGTCAGTCACATGGCAAATGAGATTTAACGTTGATAAGTGAAAAATTTTGCATATAGGTTCGCGTAACGGTAATTTTGCGTATAGTATGTCAGGGAAAGATTTAACAAGCGTAGAGCAGGAAAAAGATTTACGAGTTATAGTCACTGGTGATTTAAAAGTAGCGAAACAAAGTACAGCAGCGGTCAATAAGGCGAACAAAGTGTTAAGTTTTATAGCTCGAAATTTTGAGTACAAATCGCGCGATATTATAGTTCCTCTTTATAAACCATTAGTTAGACCCCATTTGTAGTACGCGGTCCAATTTTGGAATCCGCATATGCGCAAAGATATAGACAAAACCGAAAGAGTTCAAAGACGAGCAACTAAGATGATTCCGTCGCCGCTTAGGTCAAAGTCGTACGAGGATAGGCTTAAGGAGTTAAAATTAACAACACTCGAGACTAGGAGGCTAAGGGGTGATCTCATCCAGGTGTTCAAAA
>JAJOZX010001402.1:377500-435000 GCA_023014485.1 Bathynomus jamesi | reverse complement strand
TTGCATTGCAATTTGCGCTTTAAAATTTTGTAGTCATACTACTAAAATAATCATTCGATCTCTGAGTGTATTATTAACCAGTATGAGAAGTTTAGCAGAAACGATGCGCAGATTCTAAAATGAGAAGTGAACTAATTCCAAAATATCAGTGAAATGATAACACTGGTCAACACTCATTTTATTGGCAATCATATTAGAGTGATTTTGGGGTAACTTTGTGGTGCTGATTCCAAATATGACATCGGTTTTGCTAGATTGGCTCTAATTTGTGAGATAATTGGTACCCCATTGAAACACGTAAAAATGCAAAACATTTAATGTTCAGGCGGAGCCTACTTACAAATCGCATTGAAATTGTCTCAAATCATACAAAAGTAAACACATGAAATACATAATGGCATTTTATTCGTCTCACCATCTAGAATGTTCCGGTAGTTTCCCATATGCACGCGTTATGGTTACGTTTCCTATTAATTGAGGGCATTCATTATCTCAAGAACTAGAGCCAAATCGGAGAAACTACTTTCATTTTGGAATTCAGCAACCCCAAAATACCCTAAATTCGTACGAATTTCCTTGGCAACCAAAAAAAAATGTTTTTTTGTTGACCTGTGTAATATAATATAACCTATAATAGTACTAGTAATTTAAAAAGTGACCCCATCAGATTTGAAACCTATATTTTAGCTTAAAAATTCGCATAGATCTGGCAAATTTCAGCCAAATTTCTCAATTGGGATTATATATAGATATATACAGTATATATACAGGGTGAGTCATAAGTCACGTCGAATAAGGTTTTCAATATTTTTTCCGTTCTTACAAAAAGTGTTCAAATTGTGCCCCTTAAAGTCAAGAACAAATGTTAATACGACTGACGAAGCTTTCTCTCACATTCTGTACGGACATTGTGCTTGAGCTCTTCCAAAGTTTACGGCCGTCCTTCGTATACGCGCGCCTTTAAATAGTCCCACAAGAAAAAGTCAAGGGAAGTTAGATCAGGGGACCGTGGCGGCCATTCCACAGGGCCACGGCGCCCAATCCATCTCCTTGGAAGGGTTGTATCCACCCATTCATGCACAGGTCTGGAGAAATGTATTAGCGCGCCGTCGTGTTAAGAAAACATACGGAGCACTTCACGGATGGGAATATTGTCCATGTATTGCCCCAGCTTTTCCTATAGCATAGTTAGGTACATGTCGGGGTTGACACTATGGTCAAAGAACACGAGCCCCACGATCCTGTCGCCGTGGATTCCGCACCACACAGTCATCCGTGGATCCGTTTGATGATGCCTTTTGTCGACAATGTGTGGGTTATCGGATGCCCATTAAACGGTGTTTTGGCCGTTACTCTGCCCATGCAAGTGTAATCACGCTCCGTCACTGAACATGATGTCCTCTGCTAACGTCGGCTGATGCCGCCTACACTTTTCGAACCATTAGCAGAACTGAAGGCGTCTGTCAGCATCGTCGGGCAGTAGTTCATGTACTGGGTGTAGCTTATACGGATAAAATCGATCCCTTTTGAGAATGCTCTCCACAGCTGTTTGAGAAAGTCTTGTTTCCTGTGCTAATTTTTTGGTTGAACGCAGTGGTCTACAAGTTACGTTAGCTAGTACATCGACACACGCCTCCTCATCTGTACTTGTACGAGGCTGTCCACTGCGTGGTCGGTCATGAACACTGCCTGTCTCCTTCAAGACTTCCAGTGTTCCCCCCACCATACGATGATTCGGCTTTGGCTTCATAGGGTGCCGGCGATGGGATTCTTCACATGACTCCGTTTGACTCATTCCAGCAACGTGCAAGAGCACTAGTTCCACTTTTTCTGATGGGGTATACTTCATGGGGTCAGCCATCTCTAGTAGTTATCTGAAACATAAACATAACATGAACAACAGATAAAAACTTCCATTGGACATGACTTATGACTCACCTTATTACACATAGGGTATTCCGACCAGCTAAGGCAAATCCCCGTAGGAAAGTCCGAATCGTCAGATTAAACGATGAATTACTATAGAAACGCCAACTGATTACGATTTATGGGTAGTATTATAAGCAAATGAAATACCATAAACGAGTTCAATAAATTATTAAATATTATTTTATTAAATAAATGCAAACCTAAGAAAAGATTGGATGAATTTTTGACTTTGCAGGTTTGAGTTTTGAAGGAAAATTGTGGATGGACGATCGTTGGATAAGCGATGAGACATCCCACATGGTAATCATCGGAACAAGCAACATCGGAATACCCAGACATCGGAATACCGAATGTCTAATATATATATATATATATATATATATCTGATTTGATTCCAAAATATCCTTTGTTGTGACGGCAAATTTGTGTGCCTAAATCTCTTACTAAAATAGGAACAGGGTTAAAAAATAAAAATGTTTCAAATTGTTTAAAATTCGTTCGATTTTAATTTTTGTCTTCTCACGATAATTGTATCACCCAGGTCAGCCTTGAGGTAGAAGTTTATGGTAGGGTCTTGAATGGCGCCTCTCGGTTCGTAGGAAGGGAAAACAAACTGAACTGGTTCATGTAAGATGGTTTGTTTTCTCTTGGTTTGGTGGTTAAGCTTTTGGAAACTGACTTCGAACCCACTTGTTAAATTGGACCATAAAGTGAGTAATAAATTTGAGAAACAAGTGGTTTCGAAGAAAGGACTTTATTTTAAGTTGATTTTTAAGGAAAATGAGGAGCTTTCCTTTGAAGAGAATGTCAATGTCCAGTCAAAGGACAATGATTTTTGTAACACCCAGTGATGAAAAATGGAAACTCCTTCTTCCCTTATTTATGGAGGGAAGCTTTCGTAGGGATGACCTTATATAATGAAAATGTCTTTGATAGGTCATTCAGAGTACTGTAAGGCGGAGTCCTTGTAGTTTTAAGGTGTAACTTAGATTTCTAAGTTAGTTATATTCCTTCCTCAAAAGTTAAAGTGGCTTTCAAATGAAATCTTTAAACTCTGTGGCATGATTGAAAATTTCTAAGTTGAGTTACAAAACTGTTTCACGTTGTACGAGAATCTGAATTGCTTTCGTTTTACGCGAACGTTGTTGTAAGATCTTAATGTCAGCCGACAGAAAAAGAATTTTGTGAAATTTCTTTAATTTAATTTTTGTTCACATTAAATGTTAAACTTGTAAGTTTGCAAAATATTATGTTTCCTCAGGGGAGAGTAAATATATTGTGGTGATCTTGTTTCCCGAGGAAACCCGTGAAGTTAGTGCATAACCATTTAAAGCCTTTGCGAAAATTTATTTAATTTAATTGACGGACACCTGCAGAATTCGCGCAGAACTTTTGTGAGTAAATTTCTCGAGTTTTTTGAACGTAAACTACTTTTATTTTCTTTAAATTGAAAATTTGGTTTTTGGAACAAAATTTGTAATCGTACATCTGTATACTCGTATGTGTTTTCAAGTTATGTCCTATTCTGAGTGAAATAAAATAAACTTTATACGAGGGAGGGTGTCGTTTTATGCTACCTTCCAATAGTCCTCTTTTGTAAGCTGAGGGTAAATTAACATTGAAATTCGAAATTCAAAGTGGGTTTCAAGTAAGCCGAGAAAAACTACGCCTATAAAATTGAAAGGCCATCCGAGTGGATATGCAGAGTCATCCTGAAATAAACGAACACGCGCGCGCAATAAGTGCAACCGTAAAAGGAGTTGCACCACACCTTATTTCCTAATAACAGCAATGGGGAAAAATATAACACAGTATGTAGTAAGTATGTCATACAATATTTAATAAACTTTCTAAGTTTTTCTCATCGCAAAACGATAATAATATAATCTGTTATATAATTTTTAGGCATACTTATTCAATCGTATTTAATTCATGTTATGGCTAAAAAGTGTATTTTATACCATAATTTCATGAGAAAATGTGTTACACACACACACACACATATATATATATATATATATATATATACACACACCGTATATATATATAATATATATATATATATATAATATAATATTATATAAAACAAAAAGAAAAGAGTGTGTGTATATATATATATATATAATATATATATATATATATATATATATATATAACACGTAAACAGGAAAGTTCCCAAAGCCTTCAAGTTGAAGTACTTAAATGGGCTTTTTGTAACTTTGGCGTTCTAAGTAATGAAGAGTTTCTTATACTGACCGTTAGTTTCCATTTTGGGCTTTTTGGGAGAACGTCGTTATGAACATTTATGATATGCTTCCATAAATAAATAGATTTACCATCAGATAAAAAGTTTCAGCGTATTTCCCTATTGGTTGAGACTTTTCGGATACACCGTACAGAGATATTTCAATGTATTTTAAATAATATTTAGTTATTTTAATCCAAATTGGTGTCAAATAAGCTCCGACCATTAACTAGTTCAAATAGGGAACCAAACGATTGAAATTTTGGTATCATTCGGAACTTTACTGCTAACAATATATATATATATATATATAATATAATATATATATATATATATATATAATATATATATACACACACGAGGGCCACTCAATATATTTTGCCCCACCTTTTTTTTTCTTTCCAATTTTCCTTGTAAGTTCCAGAAATTTTGTGCACAAGTAGTTACATACCTTTTTTACAAGTTTTTATTTTTCCACATAGTCTCCATCATTTTCTATGGCTTTCCTCCACCTCGAAACAAGGGCCTATATTCCTTGCTGGTAAAAGTCCGCTGGGTTCCGCTGGAGCCAACTCTTAACTTCCTCAACAACCTCATCGTCACTCTGAAACTTTCTTCCACGAATAGCATCCTTCATTGGCCCAAACAAATGGAACTCTGAAGGTGCCAGATCCGGGCTGTATGGAGGGTGGGGTAACGAAGTCAAACGCATTTTTGTGATGCCTCTCTTGTTTGCAAACCGTTGTGTGGGCTTGCTTTATCGTGCAAAAGAAGGACGTCTTCCAGTTTTCTCTCCGGTCGAACTCGCTTTATACGTCTCTGGAATCTCTGTAGGGTAGCAATATATGCCTCTGAGTTGATTGTTTATCCTTTCTTCATAATGTTCACCAGAATCACCCCTTTCATGTCCCAGAAGATGGTGGCCGTAACCTTTCCTGCAGAGGGAGTCATTTTGAACTTTTTCGTGCTTGGGGAATCTGCGTGATGCCACCCATGGATTGGCGTTTTGTTTCTGGTTCAAAGTGGTGTACCCAAGTTTCATCCCCAGTCACAATTCGTGAAAGGAAGTCATTCCCTTCTGTCTCGTGTCAAACCAACGACTCAGAAACAATTTCTTTTCTTTGGGCTTTGTGATCTTGTCAGTTCGCGAGGAACAAACCGTGAATACACTTTTGAGTATCCCAGTTGTTGAATTATCGTATTCACACTTCCTTCACTAATTCCTAGCTCCAGTGATAGCTCCTTTTATGTCACTCGCCGATTTGATCGAATGATGCTGTTAGCAAGTTTTTAAATTCTTTATTCCTACCCTCTCATTCTGTTTCTATGTGGTAGATAGCATCCCATGCAAAACTGATCCGCAATGAACTGAAATATTATACAGATATTCTATATATTTTTTCGTATTCTGTCAGTAGTGGTCATGTTCAATCATTAACTGTTGGTTAAGCCTACACAAACAGTTTTTCTCCTTGGGGTAAATAGTGTGATGATTTTATGATGGCGGCCAGTCCTATTTTCCTACTTTCTGAAATGTACCGGGTGCATGACGCCCTGTATATACTGAAATCAATCTTCTGTTTCGTTTCGCGACCTCTAAATAATAAGCAATACTCTCCTATTTTGGTCTGAATTATTCTTTTAGGCATTGAAACAATGGGAGGGTGAGAAGAGATAAAAGAAAGAAAAAGATTTGGGTTATTTATGGTGAACCACCGTAAAAAAAAAATATATATATATATAATTATATATACTGTGTATATATATATATATATATATATATATATATATATATATATATATATATATATATATATATATATATATACATATACTGTATATATAATATATATATATATATATATATATATATATATATATATATATATATATATATTGTAAGCAGTAAAGTTCCCATTGGTATCAATGGTATGCTATAGAATACACTACAGAATACTGTACACTTACAGATATATAGGTGTGTTTTGCTGGTCTGACGGTTACACGTGTCTCGATCGAAGTCCGAATAAAAGCGGCATTACAGTAAAAATCCTGCAGTTAAACAGTTTTAAACGGTGCCGATATTGTGAGTTAATTGATAGTGCATAGTGGTATTTCTTTTTAAAAAGTAAAAATCGCGGCACATATCAAAAAAAGTAAATAAAAACGAAGCGAAATAATCTATACAACATTTTTCCGAGTGTTTAGCTGTCTATTGAAATTCTTACAAATACCACCACATTATCCCTCACAGCCACAGTCGCGAGCGCCAATCAGTGAGCAGTAAACAACGTGCCACATCCCCCATCCCCCGGAGTAACGGAGAACTTTCCCTTACTCAGCTTGAGTCAACCCCCACCCAATATCCCATAATACCCTTTTTGAGTCAGTTTTGTGCACCAGCGGCTATCCTCTATCAGTAACATGGAAATGGTAAATAAATTCCTGGAACTCTGTGGTATCTGTAATGATGCAACAGATGAGACAAAGGCGATGAGGTGCGATTTTGTTAGCTGCTTTTTTATTTTAGATGCCTAGAATGGGAAGATGAAAAAAATCTCCCTTATAACGAACGCGAAGCAACTTAATGAGATAAAAAATTTCTGCAAAAACTGCATGACCGAAATAAACTCTTTTACAGTATTTAAAAGCAGAAAGAGATTACGAGAAGAAAATGAAAGAGGAAAGTGGGAATAAAGAAGAGAGGAAAACAAGAAACGAAGAAAAGCGAAGTACAAAAAAAATCAAATACCGTCACACAACGAGGCCGAAACCATGCAGTCGAAAGAGAGTATAAAGACAACAGATACTCGTATATACACTAGGACAAGGGGGGCACAAGAGAAGACCAGAAACAAGCAAAAATGTTGATGGCTCTCACAAATGAGTTTATGCTGACACAAGAGATAACAGAAAATACCAGAAAAAATAACTGCCTAGATCTGGTATTCACAAATAACACGAACTTGATTGCTGATATAAAAGTAACCATAACCATTATCTCAGAGCACAACTTAATCGAAACATCAACAAATATGACGAAAACTAAAAGACAAATCAAATATTGAGGAAAGAAGCAAATTTGGGGCCTTTAACTTAAACTCCAAGACTATAAATCGGGAAGCAATCAGATCGCACATGGCCCAAATAGAGTGGAGAACAGTTTTAGAGACTAAAATAACTGAAGAAATGCTAACAATCTTGGAAGAAAACACGCTGAGAATTTTAGAAAAATATGCTCCGAAATCACAGTCAAAAGGAAAGAGGAGCTGGCTAGCCAACTGCGGAGATAATGGCAGGAAAGTAATACAAGAAAAACTGGAGGGTATCGATGGGAAATACAAGCCCTGATTAAGGACCACACAGAGAGGAAAGAGGAAAAGGCGGTAGAAGCAATAAAGGAAAATCCAAAATACTTCTATGGCTATGAATCAGTTTTCAGTACCCCAAAATGTGACAAAGCGATACCTGACATAGATGCATTCTTTGAAGAAAAATTGCAGGGAGATTGTACAGCAGGCTTTGATTTACCTCAGAAGATGTAACGAGCGCTATAGGACAAATGAAACCACATTCAGCTGCAGGTCCGGACAACTGGAACGCATTATTGATTAAAAACTGTAAAAATTAAATAGCTACACCTTTATACTGGATATGGAGAAGATCCCTAGACACTGGGGAAATACCGAGCATCTTGAAAAGAGCAGACATTGTTCCTATATATAAAGGATGGGACAGATCTCAAGCAAAGAACTATAGACCAATGTTATTGACGTCCCACCTCATCAAAGTATTTGAAAGAATAGTTAGAGGGAAAATTTATGATTTCTTGGAGACACTGGAAAGATTCAACGAAAATCAGCGCGGATTCCGATCAGGTAGCCATGCCTATCACAACTAATAGAACATTACAACAATATCGTAAATGCACTGGAAGGCACTGACAACTACGATGTCATATATACACAGATTTTGCTAAAGCTTTCGACAAATATAATCACGGTATAATAGCACATAAAATGAAATATATTGGAATAACGGGCAAAGTGGGAAAGTGGATCTACAACTTCCTCAGAGAATGTCTACAGGTCGTCAAAATTCAAGGTATATCATTATCAGAATCAGAAGTACGCAGCTCAGTACCACAAGGTACAGTATATACTGGTCCCACTCCTGTTCATTATCATGCTAACAGACATAGACAGTGGAGTAAACAGCAACAGTGTAGTAACATCCTTTGCAGACGATACAAAGATCAGCAGAAAAATCAACGATGTAAATGAAGTGGAGGCCTTGCAGAGAGACACGAACAAAATATACAAATTGGCAGAAGACAGCAACACATGGTCGTTTCCTGGCATAAGCAGACTAAGCGGCCGCTTAGGGCCCCGCTGCTACTAGGGGGCCCCTAGACAGGCTCCCAGCTCATAGCTCAGTGGGCAAGAATAGGAATATAGCTGAAGTTATTATTAATATTATTGTTATTATTATTATTATTATTATTATCCTTATTATTATTATTATTATTATTATTATTATTGTCGTATTAATTAAAGTTTTGTACGAGACAAATGTGATAAAACGGAGACAAACGAAACGTTTTGGTCGTTATGTGTAAATAACTATTGTGAGATCTTATTTCTATATTATTTAACTTTATTCTTACTATATTCTTATACTTTCCTAAATGCTTAATTTCTAGTATTGTAAAACATTATTTCACTAATTTACTAATTATTAAGAGATTTTGTAACACTTTAAAACCTAGGATTATTTTCGTTATGTTTTCAAGTTTATTAATTCTTTTCTCATCTTTTTCAGATAATGTGAATTTTGTTGGTTAAAACCTAAATGGTCTGATTATTTGAATGTATTTGATTAACGTTACAATTATAACAATTATTATTATTATTATTATTATTATCATCATTATTATCATGATTATTATTATTATTTAGCAGATTAGTTGTGGTTAACTAGATGTGACTTCGTGCATCTTGGAAAATGAAACGACATTATCCATCAGGAGCTGAAAAACGGAAAAAGAAGAAAATAGCGGCGGAAAAGCTTTCCAGTAGCACAGGTGAGATGTGCCACTTGTATATTCTCATGATTACAGTTCAGGCAACTAGGTTAGGCAGACCATCAAGCTAGGCAAGTGCTCAGGAATCGTGTAGAGTAAGCTAGTCTCTGTAATATTTATAATATTTCGAAATATGAAATTTAATGGATCACATCATCTCAAATTCTGTTCACACAGATCAATTATCAAACAAGATAAGGAGTATTTTAGCAAAAATTAACAGAATATGTAATGTTATGTTCTTCTCAGGAGCACTACTGAAATATTTGGAAAAGCCATCCTCAGCAAAGCCTGATGAGCATCATGAGCCAACAGCAGGACCATCCTCTATGCAACCTCAAACACCAATAGAAGTAGAGCCTGATGAACCAACAAGTGGCCCATCTTCTGTTCAGCTTTAAACACCACACATAGGCATTTCTACTGAGCAACAAGAACCAACTGGCCAGTCATACGGATCGTATGACTGGCCAGTTGTCCTGTCAGATGCCTTGAAGACAGATCTGGTGTCTCGAGGACCATTTCAAATCAGTCCAGATTTCACATTCCCTAAAAGAGAGGACGGCAGAAGCTTTCATCACCATTACATGTACAGAACATTAATTAATGGGGAAAAAATAAAGCGAAGCTGACTGATGTACTCTAGAAGGAATGATGCTCTTTATTGCTTCTGCTGCAAGGTGTTTTCAAGGAAGTCGTACAAACTAATTACGGATGGACTCTCAGACTGGATAAACGTTGGTTCACTCCTAAAAGGCCATGAAAATAGTTCAGAACATGCATATAACATGGCAACATGGAAGGATCTGGAACTGCTGCTAAAAACTGGGGGGACCATTGACCAAACTGAAATGTCATTAATGGAAGTAGAGCGAAGACGCTGGCGAGATGTTCTCACACGTCTTGTAAGTATAATCCAATCACTGGCAGGGAGAAACCTTGCTTTCAGGGGGTCTTCCTCTACTGTACAGTACAATCGAGACAATGGCAACTTCTTGAAGGAGGTTTAGCTGCTTGCCAAATTTGATCCAGTGATGAAACAACACATCAGCAGAGTCGAAAGTGGCCAATATAGTCATTCAAGTCACCTAGGAAACATCATTTAAAATGAGCTCACTGGGTTCATTAGTGGAAAGATCTTGGATGCCATTGTTGCAGAAATAAAACAAGCTAAATATTACTCACTCATTTTAGACTACACTCCAGACATAAGCCACCAAGAACAGATGTCGATTATTATCAGAACTGTTAAAATCGGTGAAGTACCAGAAATAAAAGAATACTTCTTGGGCTTTCTTGAGGCTTCAGAAAGTACAGGCCTGGGTTTACCAGTTCTGATTCTGAAGAGACTAGATGAACTGAATATTCACTTTGATGACTGCAGAGGACAGTCATATGACAACGGAGCGAACATGAAGGGCAAGAACAAAGGTGTTCAGGCAAGGTTATTAGAGAAGAACTGTCGTGCACTCTATGTTCCACGTGGGGCTCACACTCTGAATCTTGTAGTGGCTGATGCAACTAAAGCTTCCACAGATGCCATCAGCTTCTTTGGCAACGTACAAAAATTGTACAACCTTTTTGCAGCAGCTACACAGAGATGGACAATCCTAAAGAAGCACGTGAACATAACACTCAAGTCTTGGAGTGAAACCAGGTGGGAGAGCCGGCTTAAGAGCATTGAGGCTGTGCGATACCAGAGCCACAACATCAGAGAGGCCCTGTTGGAAGTCAGAAACAATGCCACAGATGCCATAGCCAGGACTGAAGCACAAGCACTTGCAGAGGAGGTAGGGTCTTATCGCTTTCAGATTTGCACAGTAGTATGGTATGACATTCTTCATGCAGTTAACCATGTGAGCAAACTTCTGCAGTCTCCTACAATGCAGTTTGATGTGGCAGTCAACCTCCTCACAAAAACAAAAGACTCACTCACCAGCTACAGAAACATAGGTTTTGTTGCAGCACAAGTCATAGCTAGGGACATATGTGAGGAAATGAATGTGGAGGCTGTGCTGAAGGAGAAGAGGCTCAGAGCCACAAAAAAGCACTTTGCTTACGAAGCTCCTGACGAACCATTTACAGAAGCCTTAAAGTGGCTGGAAATCAAATTTTTCAATGTGGTGGTGGATTGTGCCATCGGGTCAATAAATGAGAGATTCAAAACATCAGATGGTGTGAGGGACATATTTCGGGTTCTCCTAAACTTCACCACAATGAACAAGGAAGACTTGTCCTGCAAGTGTGAAAAGTTCTCTAAGAAACTGAGCTCTGGAGCTGACTCTGACATTGATGAAAGAGAACTGGCCCTCGAAATTAAGAACTTGCCGACTTTACCTTCACATAACATGACTGCATTGGAGCTTCTCTCCTTCATTCATCAGAAGCAACTGGAGGAACTATACCCCAATCTCTGGGTTGCACTAAGAATTGCCTGCACTCTACCTGTGACAGTAGCGTCAGCCGAGAGGAGTTTCTCTAAGATGAAGCTAATCAAGAACTACCTCAGATCATCAATGGGGCAGGATCGCCTCAGTGGCCTTGGCATCATAAGCATCAACCAGGACGTTGGCAGGGAGATTTCATATGATGATGATATTGATAATTTCGCCCAGAAAAAGTCTAGGAGGCAAAAATTTTGAAGATACAAACTGTTCTATATAACTGTTAGCTATTACACGATTGTATCGTAGAGTTAGTAATTGTTTGGTAGTTGATAACTGCATTATTTTTTTATACATAGTTCTGTCATTTATTCTAAATAATGTATAGGCTAATTTTCAGGAATTTCATGAAGAGTATTTTTTCTGTTTGTCTTCTGAAAGTACATATTTGTTGTTTTGGACATAAATGTTTCATTAAAACTGTTTCATAATTATTTTTTATTAACACAGCCATTTTTTGTATGTGTGTGCTGAAGTGATATACTGTAGTAAGGCGTGAATTGGTGGATGGAGGGGTGGGGCCTCAAGTGAATATACTGCTTAGGGCCCCCTAATGGCTAGAAACGGCCCTGCAGCAACATGACATTTAACACAGAGAAATTTTAGCTCTTGAGATATGGTAGAAATGAGGAACTTAAACAAACTGCATATTATTGTCCAGATAGACAGGAAATTCAGAGAAGCACTAAAGCGATCGATCTGGGGATAATAATGACCGATAATGCGAAATTCGAAACACAAAATCAGATAGCGATAAATAAAGCAAAAAGAATCGCGGGACAGGTACTAAGAACGTTCAAAAGAAGGGACAGGACAGTAATGATTCCCCTGTTCAAAACACTGATTATACCAAAACTTGAATACTGCTCAGTTTTGACGTCCCCATACAAAAAGGAAGAAACGAAGAAACTAATAAACTAGAAGAAACGCAGAGACATTTCACAACCAAGATTGATGGCTGCAAAGAACTCAACTACTGTGAAAGACTACGTAAACTGAATCTGTACTCCTTGGAAAGAAAGAGAGAGAGGTACACCATAATCTACATATGGAAAATGATCGAAAAACTGGTGCCAAACCTAAAACTAAACCCAATTACCATTCAAACAAAACTGGAAAATAGGAAAGGCAGAATGGGAAGTGTTCCCAAATTAAAGGCCAGCCAAGGAACCTGCTCAACATTGAAGGAAAATAGCTTGGTTGTCAGGGGGCCAAGAGTTTTTAACCAGCTTCCATAGGACCTCAGAAACGTTACAGGGGTCAAAATTGAAGTCTTCAAGAGAAGACTAGATGCCTTGCTCAGGACGGTACCAGATGAGCCGGGTGTACCTGGCTATGTACGGTGGAGAGCACAACTCGCTCCTCCACCAAGCCAGACCTAGAGGCGGTGCCACCAGCTTGACCTTCGTGTGAAGAGAGACCAACGCACGGAACAAGAACAAGGTTACAAGGTATAATAACCCCAGTAAAGCCTAAAGCTTAAGAGCCAAATTAAATAAAATAAATAGTGAAGCTTCACACTTATTTATGTCATTTTAAAGTGTAAAAGTACTGTATTTATTTAATTAATAATAATAAAGGTTATTAACGCTTAATTATTAAAAATAAATCTTTTTGTATTTGTATGAGATCCGTAATTATTATGATTAAATATTTAGCTTTGAATCTGAGTTTTTTACATCACCTAATTCAAATGGTTGGGTAAACACTGTCCTCATCATTTCCTGCGCAAAAGCACGGAACAACAACCAAAATACGCATCATTTAAAACTAAAATGGTCACATATACAGGGTGGTCTAAAAGTCCCTACCTATTTTGCTTAAATAATAGTGTTTTAGGATAAAAATGTAGTAATATAATTAGATGTATATTTATTTATCAAGTTTAGGTCTAAGATTCGATTTGAGTACCATTAGTGTCTCTGCAAATCTCAAATCTGTCCACTGCATTGCGGAACACATCCTTAAGTACTTCTGGGCAGACATGGGGCTGATTACAATATTTGCTTATGATTTGATTATGATTAGTGGGGTGCAAATTTTTTTGATTTGATTATGATTAGTGGATTTGCAAAAATGTTGATTATGAATTGATTATGATTAGTGGGCTCGAAAAATTTATGATTATGATTTGATTATGATTAACATTTTTTATTATGATTAGATTATGATTACATGGCTTTTTAAAAATGTTGATTAAAATTTTAATTTGTTTGCCACAGTTAAATATGATTAAATTATGATTACCATGTCAGATATTGATTATGTGTATTTAAATATGGAATCACGAGTAATAGCATACAAGCAGAATATGTTAATGAATAAATGTACAGTGTATACAGCAGTATTCTAGTATATGTACTATATTTTACACTCAAAAAGTCACAAAAGAAAACATCTTACGAAAAATTATTCTTCCATCATTATCACATGATGAAGTTACAATGAACGATTAATATGTTTATTACATTTAACATAATGCACTTTAATCATTGAATAATTATTGATTATAACATTCATAATTTTGATTATGATTTGATTATGATTATAATATTTTCTAAAATTTTGATTATGATTTGATTATGATTGCATGATCACCATCATAGATTATGATTATTTGATTATGATTAATAATTAATCAACCCCATGTCTGCTTCTGGGGTTATTTTAGCGTGGGGTCTTTATAAAGACTGAGGTTTACAAAACAAATGTTACAAACCTGCAGGATCTGCGAACCCACATTGTCGCTGCAGTCGCTAAAATAACCCCAGCAATACTTGAGAATGTGTTCCGTAATGCAGTGGACAGATTTGAGATTTGCAGACACAATGATGGTGCCCACGTCGAATCTTAGACCTAAACTTGGTAAATAAATATACATCTATTAATTATGTTACTATATTTTTATCCTAAAATACTATTATTTCAGCAAAATAGATAGGTTCGTTTGAACAACCCTGGATAAAATTTCACCATATTCCAAAATTAAACTAACGTGATGTGTATGCCCCGAGTCTGAGATTCGCTGTTCTGTGATTTTCCTCACTTGAGGAAGAAATAAATGCACTTTTGTTACTTCTTGTTGAAAGTAATTCTAATTTAGAGGGTTAATACATAGTTAATATCAGCAAAAAATCCAGAGCTAGATCTACAGGCTGTGAAACCTCTTCTAGAATCATTTCTACGATATATTACGATATTAATAATGGTTTTAGTAATGGCAATATATTATGTAATAGGTACTCCTTCAACTATGTTTTCTTTCAACATATCGTTTTCTTTATAGTTGAAAGCAAACTTATATATTTTATCTCTAAAATATCTGTTTCAAGAAAA
Source organism: Bathynomus jamesi (assembly GCA_023014485.1). Classification (NCBI taxonomy): domain Eukaryota; kingdom Metazoa; phylum Arthropoda; class Malacostraca; order Isopoda; family Cirolanidae; genus Bathynomus; species Bathynomus jamesi. The sequence goes on along the minus strand of JAJOZX010001402.1, from coordinate 419,963 downwards.
TTTGATGTACGTACAGGGTGGGCCGTAAGTTTCCATACATAGGAAAAATTAAACGTTTGTTTTTATGTTTCAGATACCCTAAGAATATGCGTTTGACGTAAGATCTTGTTTACTGATGAAGCAAATTTTTACGTCAATGGAGAGGTTAATCGGCAAAACACGTTATTGGAGTAATGCTAACCCTAACTGGCTGAGTCCGACGAAGATGCAAGGTGCTGGTAAAGTGATGGTGTGGGCCGGGATATGGGGTGACAGAATTATTGGACCAATTTTTGTCAGTGGAAATCTTAATGCCGAAAGGTATCTTAACATGTTGCAAGAAGAGATTTTCCCATCCCTGCTAAACGAGGAAGGTAACTTCCCAGTTTACTTCCAGCAAGATGGAGCTCCACCTCATTATGGTCTTCACGTGCGTCGGTATTTGGATCAGCAGCAGTTTCCGGATGCTTGGATTGGTCGGCGTGGTCCTGTGGAGTGGCCTCCCAGATCCCCAGATCTCACCCACCTTGATTTCTATCTTTGGGGGCACTTGAAGGCCATGGTGTATCAGGAAAAGATACGAGACATAAATCATCTAAAGGAACGTATCACCAACGCCATTACAAGCATAACGTCAACTGTGCTAATGCGTGTTCATCAACAGTGGGGAACACGTATTGAAATGTGTTTTCAAAACAATGGCAACCATGTAGAGCATATTATATAAATAAAAATGGTTGTCCATAACAAAATGTTTATTTTTCCTATGTATGGAAACTTACGACCCACCCTGTATAATACAAATTAGATTTTAAATAGAGCTTCTTTCTTAAATTGTAATTAAATATTTTTGTACTTATATTTTTTATGTATAATTTATTACATTAATTACTTAAAACTAGATGCTAAATTAAGTCACAAACAAGAATGTTATAATTCAATCGTACACATTTATACTTGTTAAATTATTATCACCACGTTCAATAAATAGCAAGCCAATCTTTGCAGATACCTAAATGCTTACTCATGTTTAAATGTTTAAGAAAACATTAAATCTTTTCCGATGTATTTCCATTTCCACTTGTAGTTCTTGTGAAGCGTTTACAATATATATATATATATTATATATTTTTTTTTTATGGACGAAACAAGGGCGGACATCGCATGCCTCACAGAAACACATCTTAAAGATTGTCAAGGAAACTGCGATAACTGCAAACACTGTATCGATAAGAAAGAACTGCATATCGATGGATTCAACTTGCTAAGAGCGGATAGAACAGCGAGACGTAAAGGTGGCTGTGCTATTTATATACACGAGAGTGATACTGTGATAATGACAGAGACGATAGTAAGTAAATCCAACAGCTTCGTGGAAACCCTTGCAGTGAAAAAAGAGAAACTAAACGTGGTACTGACACTGTAACTGACAGTCATCTATAGACCTCCAAACTCTCTAACTGAAAAATTTTCAGATGCCATTGATGATATCAGAACCCTAATAAAGTCCGTAAACTCTCCATCCCCTAATAAGTATATATACTCTGCGGCGATTTTAATTTCCCATTTATAAGTGACAAAAAGGTGGGTAGAAATATATTTATACAGCAAGATAAGGGGGCACGAGAGAGGACCAGCAGCAAGCAAAAATGTTGATGGCTCTCACAAGCAAGTTTATGCTGACACAGGAGATAACAGAAAATACCAGAAAAAATAACTGTCTAGATCTGGTATTCACGAATAACACGCACTTGATCGCTGATATAAAAATAACCCCAACCATTATCTCAGACCACAACATAATCGAGTTATCAACAAATATAGCGATAACATTAAAAGACAATACACATACGGAAGGAAGAAGCAAATTTGGGGCTTTTAACTTAAACTCCAAGACCATAAATTGGGAAGAAATCAGATCATACATGGCCCATATAGAGTGGAGAACAGTTTTAGAGAATAAAACAAATGAGGAAATGTTAACAACCTTGGAAGAAAAGACGCTGAGAATTTTAGAAAAATATGCTCCGAAAGCACATCCAAAAGAAAGGGGAACTGGCATGAGAGGCAAAAGAGAAGAATATTCCACAAAAGAAAGAGAGAAGCAGCGAAGTTGGCTGTTTGCGGAGACAAACCCTGATTAAAGGTTATACAGAGAGGGAAGAGGAAAAGGCGGTAGAATCAATAAAGGAAAAGTCACAATACTTCTACAGCTATGCGAAAAGGAAAACAAAAGCACGGCCACTATCGGGCCTTTAAGGAAAGGAAATAATGAACTAACGGACGATCTAAAAGAAATATCTGAAACATTGAGAGCCCAGTATGAATTCGTCTTCAGTATCCCAAAAAATGACAAAGCGATACCTGATATAGATGCATTCTTTGAAGAGAAATTACGAGGAGAATGTATAACAGACTTTGATTTTACCCCAGAAGATGTAGCGCGAGCTAGAGGACAAATGAAATCACATTCAGCTGCAGGTCCAGACAAATGGAACGCACTATTGATTAAAAACTGTAAAAATGAAATAGTTACACCCTATGCTGGATATGGAGACTATTTCTAGACACTGGGGAAATATCGAGCATCTTGAAAATAGCGAACATTGTCCTGTATATAAAGGAGGGGATAGATCTCAAGCAAAGAACTATAGACCAGTGTCATTGACGTCCAACCTCATCAAAATGTTTGAAAGAATAGTCAGAGAGAAAGTCTATAACTTCTTGGAGAGACTGGAAAGATTCAACGGAAATCAGCACGGATTCCGATCAGGAAAATCATGACTATCACAACTTATTGAGCACTGTAACAATATCCGAGATGCAATTGACGGCAATGACAACTACAAAGTCATATACAGAGATTTTGCTAAACCTTTCGACAAATGCGATCATGGTATAATAGTATATAAAATGAAACATGGGAAAATGGATCTACAACTTCCTCGGAGAACGTCTACAGGTCGTCAAAATTCAAGGTATAATCATCATCATCAGAATCAGAAGTACGCAGCTCAGTACCACAAGGTACATTGCTGACCCCACTCCTGTTTATTATCATGCTAACAGACATAGACAGTGGAGTAAACAGCAACAGTATAGTAACATCCTTTGCAGACGAAACAAAGAGCAGCAGAAAAATCAACGATGTAAATGAAGTGGAGGCCTTGCAGAGGGACATTAACAAAATGTACAAATGGTCAGAAGAGAGCAACATGACATTTAACACCGAGAAATTTCAGCTCTTGAGATATGGTAGAAATGAGGAACTTAAACAGCCTGCATATTATGCTCCAGATGGACAGGAAATTCAGAGAAGCACGAAAGCGGTCGACTTGTTGGTATTCGAGACAAAATCAGACAGCAATAAACAAAGCAAAAAGAGTCGCGGGACAGGTACTAAGAACGTTCAATAGGAGGGACAAGACAGTAATGATTCCTCTGCTGAGAATACGGATCATACCAAAACTTGAATACTGCTCAGTTTTGACGTCCCCATATAAAAATAAAGAAATTAATAAACTAGAAGAAACGCAGACACATTTCACAACCAAGATTGATGGCTGCAAAGAACTCAACTACTGGGAAAGACTACGTAAAATAAATCTGTACTCTCTGGAAAGAAGAAGAGAGAGAGAGGTACACCATAATGTAAATATGGAAAATGATCGAAAAACTGGTACTAAACCTCAAACTAAACCCAATTACCATCCAAACAACGCTGGAAAATAGGAAAGGCAGAATTTGTAGTGTTCCCAATTTAAAGGCCCGACAAGGGATCTCCTCAACACTGAAGGAAAATAGCTTGGTTGTCAGGGGGCCAAGAGTTTTTAACCAGCTTCCAAAGGACCTCAGAAACGTTTCAGTGATCAAAGTTGAAGTCTTCAAAAGAAGACGGTACCAGATGAGCCGGGTGTACCTGGCTATGTGCGGTGGAGAGCGGAAGAGAGCAACTCGCTTCTCCACCAAGCCAGACCTAGAGGTGGGGCCACCAGCTTGACCTTCGTGTGAAAAGAGAGACCAACACACGGAACTGTGTGTTGGCCCCTTCAAATAAAAACGATCCTACAATCCCCTTGGAAGACAACCCACATCACACTGTCACTCCAGGTAGGTTTACTCTCTTTTCTTCATGAATGTGTGGATTATGAAGGGACCAGTAAACGCTATTATGCCGATTCACTTTACCATTGAGCTTAAAGCTCACCTCATCACAACAGACAATCAAGTCAACAAACCCTCACAAAACTCAACTCGGCGGTCTGGATCGTCTTCGATGATGACATGCAACAGTCTCGGCACGTACGGTTTCCACTTAGCAGCTTTTAGAATCCGGTGTATTCGTACACTTGCCCTGTTGGTAAGAGTCTCACGCGTGCACACTGCCTTACAGATTTTCTTGGCGATCGTGCAGCATTGTCTTCACCAATTGACGTGCGAGGTCTCCCTGGACGTTGTTTGCGCACGTCTTAGTTAATCGTGTTGGTGGGGTAGTTTCATATTCACGTCTCCACCATCTTTGCACCTCACAAATGTCTTCGGAATTCTAATACCACTTCAAAATCAACTTACGTTGCTGTAATGACAAACGAGCAGCCGCCATTTTCCGTTCTGCACTGCCTAATAAGTACCCATAAGAGAGTGCATGTGATCATTCTATCATACGCTAACGCCATCTACCAGGCATTACTACAACTCATCCTCGTTCCTCTCTTTACCTTTTAATATTTTATCAACGTACATAGTCCGTATTTTTGGAAGAAAAAACGCTTTTAATAATTTGCACTTGTAAACAACTCAATTTTAATTATTATAAATTACACATTTTACAACGCATTATACAACTCAGATATCAAATCTACTTTATGTTTGAACTCATTCAACAATATTGTTCACATCTGCGCATTCACAACAGTGTCAGAACATTCATTATTCAGGTCTCACTCAGAGACCCCATTTCTTGTGATTATAACTACCAGAGCTACGTCGTGGTTAATGTCGCAACACCGCTTATTGTCGATCGACGAAGTTAAGCGATATTGGGTCTGATGGTAGGTGGATGAGGGACCGTACTCTGCGTCCAGATTATGTAGTGACCCGTGGTTCGGATCTCACATAAAACTGAAGGTTCCCTCCACTATATGACCTTAAATGTTGCGAAGGCGGTTAAACTACTCCCATCAAACAACAATAACTGTACTATTCATTTGTAATTTATCGAAAATTTATATTTTTCTTCGTTACATCACTTGAAGCATTGACAATATTGAATTTACAATATATAGTTTTTGGTCTGGTAATACTGTACAAAGATATTTCAGGACACTTTAAAAACTAGTTATTTTAACCCAAAATGCTGTCAAATACATGTTATGTATAGTAATGGAAGTAAATTCGCCGAAAAATGAACTTTTCAAAACAAACTTCCCTCCCCCAAAATTTTTATTAAATAGGGTTTTTTTATTTTTTATTTCGGAGGGGTGGGTGGGAAATTTTTGAAAATCAGTGCGGAGGTCCATAAACTGGCACAGAGCGCTCGTGGCAAACTAATGCGTCTCATTGCGCTAACTTCTGGACTATTATTATTACCAGCACCATCGTGAGTCGAAACCCCGACCTCAGTATCTGCCCTTCGCTTATAGGGAAACGGTGTTACCCACTGAGGCACGGGCGTTGCCCAAATTAATAATATATAATTAGTAATTCTTTCGAATTTTTACTATTTTTGTCCAAAAGAAATGTAATTTAATCAAGACACCTCGTAAATGTGACGTATTACTATTTACTAATTACACTAATTTTTAAGTTTTTTTTTTAAATTTGTAATGTTTCGACAAAATTAATTTCAGAAGTATGCATTCTCCCAAAACATTTCACACCCCGAATCAACGCAGCTTTTATCTAATTTATATAAAATTTATTTTCTAAAATTTAAGGATATATTGTGAATGGAGTTAAGTTGGACAAACATACATCATTCATAAAGTTTTATACGCATATATACATACTTTGGGATAAACATACAGGTATATACCGCAACGCTCTCTAACAGCATCTGCTGTTATCTCTCTCTCTAGTGTAAATAGTAAAGACAAAGACCAGAGCGTGGAAATTTACCATAAATCACCAACCCTCGACGAAAAAAACAGTCCAAATGGTGTTACAAAAAGATGATCAACAAATATGTTAACGTTAATGGAGTAGAAAATAACATTATACATTTAAGTAAATTTAACTTCGTGAAAGATGAAAAGACTAATTAGGCCGGCCGTACACAGGATCGTCGTGTGACTCACTACTTGGCTCGTGTAATTTTATATTGACAGAATGGGAGCCCTGCACACTGCAGCGACCTCAACAATGATACACGTAAGGAGACGAGAAATAATAATAATAATAATAATAATAATATAATAATAATATAGTAGCAGTTTCATAAAAGTAAAAAGTACATGAAATGCACGAGTTAAGTGAGGCTATAGACACACTTTCATAACAAGACGTCCACAGTCTAGAAGACATAAAGCAGGACTGATAAATAGTTTGGCCAAGTGGATTGTCTGAGTTTTTAATTCTCCGCATTAGACTGTATTGGGCACGTCTTGTTACCTCAGGGAGGCTCGGAACGTTGCGGTTAGCGAGTATTTGGGAGGCTGAGCAGCTTGGAGGTAACTTATGTAGCAGTCTATAGGATCTCTTGTAAAGCAAATTGAGGGTTCTGCACGAGCCTTTTTATAATTAACCCAGAGTTGCTGCCCATAAATGATAGTGCAGAAAGTATGAAAAAGAGAGTGTCTTTAGCTTCGCTTGTACAGAATTTGAAGTTCCTTATAATCATGTTTGCCTTAGCACAGTAACTTCGATAGTTTCCTTATGTCTGAGTTGTTACTCAAGGAATTGGTGAGAGTTTGACTCAGATATTTAAATTATTGTACCTGCTCTATTGGTTCGTCTCTCAATTCGAAATTAATATCAGCTCTTTTGTTTGAGCCTTTGGGAGAGAATTGCATAACCTTAGTTTTAGTAACATTAAAACTAATGTCATGATTCTGAGAATATGATTCACAAACTTTTATAAGACGATCCAGACTTTTCACCGACGGGTTTGTTAACACCATATCATCGGCATTAAGGTAGGTTGATTTTCCGCATTTTTTTAGATATCGACTTTGGACTAGTCGAGATAGTCAGGGCTTAATATGATAATAACTGACAAAACATTTCAGATCCCTAGCTTTAACCGTTTTTTTAGGAAACCGTTTCAAAAAATCGTCAAAACATCGTACCGAAAAATATCGCATTTTCGCAATTTTCGGCCGAAAAAAACATGCTATTTTCATAAAAAAATCCTGAAAAAAGTTACAATTTTATTGAAAAAAAGTAAAAAAAACATGTACAGAGTCAAATAGACACATTTAGATCCCAAGATCATCATAATTTTCACTGTAAGAGCCCTTAGAAGCAAAGGAAGGCCTCATCTGGCGGCTTAGGGCTTTGGCCAGAATGTGTTTGTGCCTTGATTCGAGTCTATAAACAGTATGGGAACAGCGCCGGGCTTAGGATATTTCGGGCCCTGTGCAGAGTATACTGTACGGGCCCCCCATGACACAAGTCAAATTGTTTTTGATTGCTAATCAATTTATTTTAGTAGATTGTTAACAAGTACAACAAGTAAAATTTAACTATACAAGTGCACCTGTAACAGAATACCAACAGACCAACAGCCTTTACTATTATTACTACTTATTACTTTATTATTATCAAATATTTAAACTATCATAAGAGGTTTCAACCAGCGCCGGCCTTAGGATATTTAATTAGGAATAGGATAATTCAATTTAATTAGGATATTCAACAAAAGTAAATACACAAAATAAAGTTTGTAAATATACAAAAAAGAAAATAACTTAATCAACTACAAATGAATATTTGGCAATTGTAATATAAGAATACTAAAACATAAAAGAATTAACTAGATTTAATAAAAATAAACATAAACCAATTGCAGGTATATATAAGTAACAAAAATCTTTTCATTAAAATCTATCTACTGTTTTAAATGACTGAGAAGAAAAGAAAAATCAAGCTAATACACAAATATATATTACACAATATTACACAAATAAATTACATTAATTTACACCAATTTTGGCACTCTGACGTCGATGGTAAATTTCTGTGAAATTTTCGGGCCCCCCTAAGTTGCGGGCCCTGTGCGACCGCACGGTTCGCACACCCCTAAGGCCGGCACTGATGGGAAGCTTCAGATGTCAGCTTCACGGCCCTTTCAACACTCTGAGAATGTGAAGGCAGATCAGGCAGCTCCAGCTTGGTGCTATTCAGCAATGCTTCTTGAAGCTCCTGGTCAGAAAAGTCTTCTGTGAGAGCAGGTTCACAGATGCCACTTTGAGAAAGGTTGATTAGTTCTGACCAGTGGGTAGCTTCAATGTTGATGGCTGTGATCTTCTTCAGCCTCTTCTTGGCTGGCTTCCCACTTCTGAAAGAATAATAATTAATTTATTTTTTATTCCAGTTTAAGATTTAATCCCTATTAGTCTCAGAATTGCTGATTTAAATTAAACTTAAATTTAAAAAAAAAAAACCCTAGTTCTATAAATCCCCATAATCGAATTTTTTTCCAGAAAGAAGGTAAGATTATTTCCATTATCAGAGGGGAAGGGGGGAATTGGGATAAGAAAATGTGAAAAAAATTCGATTATGGGGATTTATAGAACTCGGGCCTTTTTTTTATTAAATAAATCCCCATAATCAAATTTTTTTTCACATTTTTTAAAATTAATAAATGCTTACCTGATGGACAGAATTTTCTTGAGAGCAGCTTCTCTCACTTCCAAGTCATCAGACTTCATCATGGAGTACAGCACATTCTCGGGCAGCAAGGCAAAAGCATTATACTTCAGGTTCTTGAAAGCAACACCCTGGATTTCTTTAGACTGCTGCCTGATCCTCTGGATCATGTTGAAGATATACAGCTGCTGATTGTGGAACTTGCTATCCCTTTTGATCTCAAACCAACTGACTGCATACACTTCCACAATGAACTTGATGGCCTGGTAAAGCTTATCCTGTAGTTCTGGGGTAAGCACCTCTGGTCCACAGACACATCAATCTAATTGCAAAGTCAACGATCTTGCATGGTTTAATGGTCCAATTTTCCAGGCAGCAAATCTTAGGTTGACTTTGCCCCTGGAAATTCCAAGCACATACTCCAAAAGAAGCCTCTGGTCGCTACTGAGATCATTCAGTGTCTCCTCAGCAAATTCCATGTCATCCAGGGGGCCACTGAGTTTGGTGAATTCCACTTGTGGCAGATCTTGGTAGTCAATTTCACAGAGTTTTCCCAGCGGACCAGTGAAAGCAGTGGGACTTTTGGTACTGCCATCAAGATGCTTGAAAACAGCTCTGAAAGGAAGCTCATTCTGATGGAGTGAACAGCCAATGGCGTGCAATTTCCGCTCAATTTTATTTTCCAGAGCTGTTACAAGGCCTCCCTCCCAGCCAGTGTTTGTATTTGTGTTGTCAAGGAGGACAGCTTTCAGGGTATGAACACTGTTAAACTCCTCCAAGACACTAGCAACTTCTTCCCCAAGAACAACTCTAGTCGCACCTTTAATTGGGATGACTCTGTGAGTAAGATATGTTCCACTTTCAGTTCCCGGCTCCTTTGTGAAAGTCAAATGGTGCTCTTGTCCCTTTCCTTTCTTCAGCTTAGTCTCCCCATTTTCATCCTTGACTTCTCTGTAGAGCAAAGTGTCCTTGTCAACTTTCCCATCAACCCCAATACAGACTAACTTTTCCAGACCCTCATTGTTCTTTACATCACTTTTCACTTTCATTCTAGCTTTTTCCCTGTCCATTTTCGATTTATCAACTATTATCTGTTTCACATCAAGGCCAGGCTTAAGCAGGTCCATAGCTTGTAAGTCCAGGAGGAAGGCATTAGCAATACTTGCCCCAAGATTGGAAGAAACATCACCCCTGATCAGTTCCATGGCATATCTGGAGGTTTTCAAAAAGCTGTAACCTACACTTGGGTGCCTCCTTGGCTTGAACTCTTCAGCTTCACCACCAGATGGCTGAAATGAAAATAAAAATAAATTACTAAAGCGAAAATGGGGGAAAATAGGGGAAAAAGTAGGGAAAAATATGGGTAAAAATCGACGAAAATGGGCGGAAATAAGAATAAATTACTTAAACGAAAATGGGGGGAAAAAATGGGTAAAAATTCAGGTAAAAAGTCGGCGAAAATGGGCGAAAAAAAGAATAAATTACTAAAGCGAAAATGGGGGGGAAAAAGGGGGGAAATAGGGACAAAAAGTAGGGATAAATTTGGGTAAAAATGGGATAAGATATAAGAAAAAATATATATTACCTCCTGATTCTCCTGAGCTGGATTCAAAAGAAATATCTTGTGAAGGTGTGGAGACAAAAGTGGTCAAATCCACTTCCTGCTGCTGTTGAATCTGGCTCTGTAATCTTTCTGCTTCAGCTGCAGCCCTCTGGTCTCTCTTCACAGCAGCTTTATCCACAGATCCCAGCTGGAAAGAGCCCTTGGGTCCTATTTTGGCCCTCTGATCTCTCAAGTATTCCCTCTCCTTTACTGAACCTGAAATATTAAAGTATATTAAATAGCGGATCTAAAATAAAAGATAAAATCCTGAAAAAAATTTATTATTAATTTCTATTACTAGGTGGGGGGAAAGGAAGATTACAGGAGGAAAATGCGGTATTTTTCAATTGCAAGCATTGAATTTCCTTCCATTTAAAAGGCACCTAATCGCACTAAGTTAGGCCAGTTAAAAGTTTAAAAAATAATAGCATTACCTTCTTACTGGGAGGACAAGTGCAGATTATGTGCTGTGTTTGACAATTTTCTTTCTTGCACTTCACAGCATTGTCATCACAGGGACGAACAGGTAGCTTACAGGTGCAAGCAGAAATGTCAAAAAGTTTATCCAGCTTTTCCTCCAGATTCTGCTCCTGGACTGTAGAAAGAGATTTCCTGTTTATCTCTTTTGCTTTCTTGAAGCACACTTTATCCACCAATTTCACTACATAATATTCCTCATACAGGGGCAGCCGCGGGTTCACTGCCTGCCAGATCTCAATCACATCCTTTGCTATCATTTTAGCAATATCATAGTCTTTCAAGTCCGGGTGGCTGGTTTGGAGGAAATAACTGTACTGAATAACTTGGCGGAGGGTAGGAGGCTCTGTTTTATCCAAAGGGGAAGGCTGGCCACTGAATTTTTTGGCACTATGACTTCGAGTTAACACTGCAGACTTCCGTTTTTTACCCATTTTTATGAAATATCTGAAAATAAACACAATTAAATGAACGCATCATAAAATAACTTAATTTAATACACATTTTATAGGTAAATATCATTAAAAAATACAAAATAATACACTAATAAACATCTATAATGCATTTACAATAAGTTTCAAGCATCGTTTTGTTAAAAAAGCCGAATTTTAATTGATTATTTTGATGAAATAAGGTCCGATATTTTTTTTGTTTACATTGCGCGAATGCCGCGCGCGCGATTTTACACGTAAAATTCGGTAATTTTACAACTTAAAAATAATTAATAATCCTCAAAACATACAATCATTTTGACAAATATGAGTTGGTGCAACGTTTTTTATACATTAATACCTTTCTATCTAGACTAGTCCAAGATCACAGTTCCAAAATCAACCTACCCTAATCGGCATAGATCAAATTATTTATCCCACTCTTGCCTCAGTGAGAGAAGCAATTAATCCATCAATATATATATATATATATATATATATATATATATATATATATATATATATATATATATATATATATATATATATATATATATTATGAAATATTATGATATAGTGGTTTTATTTTTTACATTTACTGTATAATTTATACTTTTATTTTAGCTTGTTTTCCTTTAAACCACATTATATAAATTTAATCCAAGGTTATATATGTAGAGGGCAGACAAAGAAATAGACAAAGAAATTCCTTCTTCCTCGCCGGTTGCAGACATCTTAGAATCATCAGGAAACGAAAAACACACGTGGTATTCAAGGAAACAGAAACAAAAGGACGCTTGTGTCTTCCCAAAAAGGCCCGCGAAAAGTTAGCGTCTTACGAGTCTATATAAGCCAGAGTTCAATGGAATTCGCCCTCACTTCGCTCGTTACTTTCTCCTCGTGAATCTACTCTCTCCACGTAGCGCCGTTTCGACCACAGCCGGCCTCAGTCCCAAGTCACACTTCAACTATACAAGAACAAAACAACACTTGAGGCGACTCTACAATTCCATCCTGCACGAAAGAACATCACTGCTGTAGGCGTTCCGTTGGCCTCTTACCACAAGTCGCTACTGGCTGTCAACATTCATCCTCTCGCCGGCAAGGCCAACCTGACTACAGAAGCACCCTTCGAAGCCCAGGTCCGTAAACCTCCTGTCGGCTGCAAGCTACAGCTCCACTTTGCTCTCCACTCATCCTTCACCACACTTCGATCGGCGCCCGTTCAACAAGTATCTCAATAGGCCCCCTACAGTCTCCAAGGTCATCAAGGACGAAACGCAATACACTCAACCTTCACCTAGGTCTACAGTCTCCAAGGTCATCAAGGGCGAACGCAATACGGTCAGCCTTCAAGTAGGTCTTCAATCTCCAGAGTTATTCATCATTTGCGGTAAGCCTACCTATGCCTTCGTGTAAGCAATTCCTGCGAAGCCTACATAGTGTAATCGTAGCGTCGCGATTAGGCTATACGCAAAAGTGTACGCAAGCAACCGGAAAACTAACTCTCTCATTAGCATAGTATAAATGCCGTTATATAATTGTTAATCACTATAAATACCTTTATTGAACTGTTAATCGCTGACTCGCTGTGAACAAATAATTGATATATTTTCCTAATTAAACACAAAACAACAAAGGAATTTCTCTCTCATTATTAAATATTGTTTATTTGGGCAGTAGGCCACTATAAATTGGTGACTCTGGAGTGACTAAATTGGTTACTCCAGCCTTATCATTAACAATCAGTCATTAACAATCAGTTAACCATTACACAGGCCTGCGATGGTTTTGTTGTCCGAAATATTTTATCACTTATATAGTAATTTTTGCACTCTGATTCCGAAAATAATATTAATTTTTCGCCATTACGTACAGATTTTTCACAAAATGTCGTATTTCATATTACATATGTAAGTAATTTTCATTAAATTTTGATTAAAAACTACTGCCTATAAATGCTTATAAATGCTTGGTTTCACCAAGGCATTAAAGAAATGGAGAAGAGATACCAGGGAAGGTAGGACATCAGCATGATGGCTGATTACTGCTGGATGTTGAAACGAGATACTCCAGAATTATTACATAAAAGAAAAGGAACAGCGCGTACATTCGAGACTAAAAGGCACAAGAAAACTCAGGACAAATAAAGCTGAATATGTAATTAACGTTAACAGTCTTCTTTCTTTTTAAAGTTGTTTTCATTTGTAATTAATATAACAAAGCGAAATAGGTACCTAATGTAAATTGAAATAAATAATATTTATTTATGTTGTTGTTTATTCTCTTCCAGTTTGCAAAAAATCCTTACATGATAGAAAAAATGGGCACCTTATTCGAAATCAGCGTAATTGAATTATATAAAATCAGTTATTACTAAGAAAACAACTCTTACAAAGTTCTCATTCGCAGGCCTGTGTTATCATTATTATAGTGCCAACTTTACGCTATAAACCGGTAACATCAAATTGGTTAACCGTAGGCTACTATATATATATCATATATCACTTGTTACATATTCTTATTTCTCTGTCAATCCGTGTAGGGGAATAATTGAAAAGCCTTTTACAAAAATAATATATTCATCACAGCATTTGTAAACCAATTATTGTACAATGAAAAAAAAATGAAATTTTGACAGTAATGAGAACTTGTCGAGGAATGACACTTGATAATAAGACAATTAAGTAAAATGCGCAAGCATTTTAAATATGACTGATAAACAATTTTAGCATTAAATCAATTACAATGAAAAACAAGAAATTTTGACATCAATTACTTTGTTAAAGAAAAGACGTTTTGACAACTGACCTTTACTTTAAGAACTCTTAGCTTCGCCATCAATACAAGACACTTAAATGAAATGGTAGAATATATAATATAATAGAATAAAAGGTGAATGTATAATTTTAATAATTACAAATATTCAGCTACTTATCTTACAGCCGTAAACCCCAGCCGTAAATCCCATTTTGGCTGGGATTAATTTCTTGTAATTGCATTCGTTATCCACCTTCGCCTTCTTATTACTATATATATTTGCCGCGTAAGGAACAAGGTTTTTAAATTTGATTCTTTCGCGTTTTTAAAATGAACTTTAAGGGGAGACGTTCGCTTTAAGTTATTCGAGCTCAGTCCGTTTACTATACTCTTATAGGGGAAGACTTAGTTGAACTCTTTCACTTTTTGGAACCACACATTTTCTTTATATTAACTTTTAGGGTGAACTAATTCGTGATTTTTACTTCAAATTATCACTCGGAGTCTTTTATGATTTCATAGTTTCACGTTCGGAGAGGCACTTCCACTAAGAACTCGTTTTTTTGTTCTTAAAAGGAGAACTAAATTTAATTTTTTATTTAAATTTTCGCACAGATTTTGGGGGGGAACATTTGTTCAACAAGCCTCGAGACACTCCTTTTTTTCGGCCTATGATCACCCGTTGCCGCGCGAGGCTGCCAGGCATAAGATTTACTTACATACCCAAATAAGATTCTCTTTTTGATTCATCTTATTTTTAAGAATTATTAACCTTTCAGAAGGTGTAATTTTATCATGCCATTAAACTTGTTAATAATGTAACAATCTAATTCTAACGGAGTTTTCCCGTTTTATACAAAAGTATGATTTCGATTCGGCGTTCCATTTTTCGAACGCCTCCACGACAAAGTCGAATCCTCATGACTATGTTTGTATTTTAATTTAATTTTTACATTAGTTATTTTCCTAGTTTTTTGGGTAACATATATATGTGGTATTTTTATCCGAACTTACTCAGAATTAAATAGACAATTAAATTCATGTTTTTTTCCCTAAATTACATGAGTATTTAACAGGCATATGTTTTTAATTTCATGTACTTAAGAATTTCAAAATTGTTTCATTTACACCCGAAACGGACTTCTACAAAAAAATGCCCAGCGCCATGTTTGACGAACAGCAATCCTTTGTCTGAGCTTCGTTTTTCAGTTTGGTACTTACCAGGGGTGTAAAAAGTACTAAAATATGTTACTCAAATTCAAGTACAAGTACTTTATCTAAAGGTTACTCAGGTACAAGTAAAAGTATCCATCCTGAAATTTACTTAAGTTAGAGTAAAAAAGTATCTACTGAATAAAGTACTCAAGTAACGAAAGTAAAAAGTACTCACCTACAGTTCTCACAAATCATACCTGTACATTTATGTTGTGAGCCATGAGGTCTTTAAACAAAACGCTGTATGTAAAAGATTTGCCAAACTACGTAAATTAATTATTATTATTACTATTATTATCACCACAATTATTGCTAACTCAGAAAATACAAACACAAAAAACTTTAAACGCAAATTAGGTAGGCTTTAGACAGGAGGAAAAGTGAACGAAAAGAAATGAGAAGAGTGATGAGTCACCGGACCGCTTTTTTTAATTTTGAAATTTCTCTCTCCGACCGCCGAACGAAAACGAAAGAAACAGTGCGAAGAAGAAACAAACGACTCGCGAATCAAATTTTAGACTCAAATTGAGTCGGGACAGGACTCCAATTTTTTACTCCACATTACAACCGTCTCGACAAGATGACTAAGAGCTAAGAGAAATTTTGAGTCAGAGCGGTTTGAAAATCTACTCTCTACCGCGAGAAGAGGAAAGAAAAAAAACAAAAAAATTTGGCCGCGCGCGAAAATTTCGAAGGGACGCTACGCTGAGAAGAATTTGCAAAATAATGGGCGCCATCTTGAATCATCGAATTTTGACGAAAAGGGAATCAGAATTTGTTTAATTTTATAAATACTCTAAAACGGATAGCGAAACAGAATATCTACTAATTTTCTTCATACGGAGAACGTGGAAAAATGATCGTGATTAATCGAAAGAACGCACAAATTTTCAATTCCTATTTATAAGACACGAAAAAAATATTGCATAAGCCTATTTTAACGACGGAGTACGTGGGTTTGTATTATTAAATTGATAACAATTTAATAAGGTTAGCTGCCACCAGAATGTCGTGATTCCCCTTCCTTCATTTTGTATAATTATTTACTTTACTCTTCTTTCCATTTATCTTTACACTCTCTTTACTATACTTTATAAATATGGTAGCGCGCCGAGGCGGAAACCGTGAACATTCAGAACAATGCAAGGGAGACCGGGGATTAATCATACTCTTGTTTACACTTTTTACTACTTTATTATTGCCGAAACGGACTTAGTTAAACGGGGTAATGCGAGGGGGGTTATTTAATTATAATACTTAAGTCGAGAGACAAAGAATAGCTTAAATTCACAATTACATTCTAACACGAACAGACACCTTTTTAAACGTAAGGCGGGTCAGTGACTGAATTTTGGGTATTTTTCTCTCTCGTTTGAGCCGAGAGTGTGTTGCCAACTATGCATCTTACAATTTTATAATTTTATTATTTATCTTAATTACATTTGTTAAACATCATTATACTCTCTATTAATTTCTTATAACCTAAACATTCTAATTAAATATAGAATTTATCGTAATTATATTTATTAAATATTATTATATTCTTTTAATTTGGCATTACTACAATACCATGCATCATCACGTGGAGACTTGTTTAACGATCTACTTTATGGTAGGCTCTTTGGCGGAGTTGGTTTCTTAATCAGAAAAAATTAATATCATATGTAAAGTTTCTCCGGAGCGATAATGAACGATTGATAGGTCTTGAATTTCATATAAACATTGAATGCCTCTTAATTGTGAACTTCTATTTACCTTACAATAATAGCAGTAACCTTGATGAATGCATCGATTTTTGAATAAAATTAAGTCACTTTCAGGTAAATCACAATATTCGCAGTACATGAAAATGGGGAACTTTAATATCGATGTGGAATGAGAATTTTTTGTAGAATTGAGTACCATGTGCGAGTCTGCTGAATTAAATATATGTGATGTAGGATTTCTAGGTACAAATAGCAGTACTTTCACGTATGTCAGTGATATGAATGGAGGTACTAGATCGACTGACCGCTGTCTCATTAGTAATAACTAATAACTTAAAGGAACGCATTGTCAGTGTTCATATTTTGCATGATTTTCTTCTCTCAGACCATAGACCAATGAAGCTAATGATTAATTGTACCAACTTAAATAAAACACGACAGAACTCTTCAGGCAGAAATGAACGTGTCGATTGGTCTAAGGTTAATATGCAACAAAAAATTGAATATAAAGATAGGACAGAGCACCCTTTCAATAATTTAGAATTATTGCATCTTGACTGTAGAAATTCCTGTTCAAATGATTCTCGCTTTAAACTTGTTGACAGGTACTATCAATTATAATGTTATAATTATAATAATTATAATTATAATAATTATTTATGTCATTGTAAATTGTAAACCAATGTATTTATTTTATTAATAAAGGCTATTCAATTCAATTCAATGATATAACACCTACACTAAAGGAAGCAGGAAGGCCTTAGATTAAATCGTATAATTGTCATACTAAAGTTATTCCTGGCTGAAATTATTGTATAGCTCCCCCTAGAAATATGAGAAGAGTAGGGCTCACTATAAAGCAGCCATAAGACGATGTAAACAGGTGCAAAGACTCCATTCGCGCTTAAAAAGCCTGTGAGGCTAATTTAAATAATAAATAATAAAAAATCCTGGAAATTTGTCAAGGAAGAAACGGGTGTAAAGAATGCCATCCCATCGACAATTGATGGAGTATCTGGGGAGCAGGCATGTGGCAATTACTTCATCAATGTAATTAATTACAATTACGATTACTTGACATATTTTCAATTACAATTACTGTAGATGGTGAAATACTTAATTACAATTTCTTATTAAAGTAATTAATTACAATTACAATTACATTTACAAGGAATTGCATTTTTTTCATAACACTATTTGATTTATGTCATGCTTTTCTACCGAGGTATTTCAATTCCATTTACAGTTTTTGCCATTATCTTCAACGAGAACTAAATAATATTGTCAATAAAATATACTCTCTCTTTTAACATTGCACGGAACTGTATTTTTCATCAAGCAGTTCTTGCTATGGACAATTGGACATTGGACATACAGTATGTATGCGATATGGTCTAATGAAACCAAAAATAAAGCACTCAAAAAATACTAATATAAGACAAAAGAACTGGCATTTATTTTATCAAAATAATAAGGGCAAAAAACTGACACTTTAGTGAGGAACCTTTGAAATAAATGGAACATTTTATTTCAAATAAAAAGAATAACATTTTATTTCAAAAGAAAGTTCCCTGAGACACGATAAGCAAGTAGTTTAAACTATACAGTAAGTATGACGCATTAACTTTAATATTCATCAGTCTTTCAAACGTACAGTCAGTCATTCTGCCTCAGTCTGGCCTGAAAATTTTACCCCCAACACTAAACACGCGCTCCACAGGGGCAGAAGAGGCAGGAACACGTTTGGAACCAAACCAGACATTTCGACTTTCAACTTGGAAAAATAGGCTTGAATTTTTTTTTTTTTTAATTAAAATATTGTACAGCTTTCAATCTGCTTGAGAGGCCGAAAAAACAATGTGATTGAAAGTAATTGACTGTAATTGTATCAATTACCTTGGTTTTCCAATGTAATTAATTAATTACAATTACATTTTAGGTAATCAATTACAATTACTTACCAATTACATAAAAAATGTAATTAATTACAATCAATTACATTTCCAAATTACAATTATCCCACGCCTGTTGGGGAAGTGGAAATAGCTAAGTTATGGAGAACAAAGTACTCAGACATCCTTAACAGCGTGGGAAGAGTTAATCTTAATGCCGGGTCAGGGGTGTGCTGGGACTGGTTCGGTCCGGTTCGCCCGAACCTTGAATGAGACAGCATGATTGAGAAGGTAAATTTATATCTAAATTTTTTATAATTTTTTCAGGATTTTATAGAAAAATATAAATAGTATCACAAGCAGTGGTCGTTTCAATATTTATTTATTTTTTGATGAAAAATTAGTTTATTTTTAGATAATTATGTCATTAGTGAGTATAAAGAAAATGTTAAATAATTTCTGCCAAAATGTTACAAAATGCTGTTCGGAAAAGCTAAAATGCGTTGGCTTCCGGGGCTCCGGCCCGGACCCCGTTGAGGAAGCTACCGCTCACCCAATACCCCCTAGCTTAATGACTCGCGCCATTGGCGCTCACCGATTTACAGCCCTATCTGTATCAGAACCGGTTGTTAAGAAATTGGCAGGGGTGCAGGGTGCAGTGGAACGATATTAGGTGGGGCCAGTAAAAATGCGGATACTTCAGTGCCTGAAATTAAGAGTCTGATTAAAGAGCTAAAGACGCGCCTCACCAGGGTTAGATGACCTGTAGAATGAGCATTTAAAGTATGCTAATGATGTGATCGATCTTCATATCTCATTACTGTTCTCAGCCATGCCTGCAGAGTTTATGAGGGTTTCACACCCCTTGTCAAAAATAAATATGGGGACATTCTATCCAGCGATAACTACATGCCTATTACTGTTGCCTCCTGCTTCTCAAAACTACTTGAGAAACTTTTGCTACGCCGACTAAGTGATTATTTATGGACGTCTCCCAACTAGTTTGGTTTTAAAAGGTCCCATTCAACGGACCTGTGTATTTATGTTTTGAAATAGGTTGTATTTTGGCACACACACACACACACACACACACACACACACACACACACACACAAAGTTTTACTGTTAAATGGGGCAACGTATTGTCCAAATGTTTTGGTTCCTCATGCGGAGTTAGACAAGGTTCCTTACTCTCTCTGCGGTTTAATATATATATATATACAGTATATATATATATATATATATATATATATATATATATATATATATATATTGTTATGTATGGGAATAATGTAATAACGACGTTAATTAATTACAGGTTATAAATTAACCGACAAACAAAATTGATCATGCTAACAGAATGAATTTGCATGTGTAAATATCAGGGGTGTAAAGGTAACGAAGTAATTTTACTTAAATAACATACTTAAGTAACTTTTCATGGTATCTACTTTTTAAAAAGTATTTACATTTTCAAGTACTTTTACTCTAAATTAAGTAATTTTGGGGAGAATTACTTGTACTTTTACTCAAGTGTAATTCATTTTATCCATTTCGTTACTATTCTTAAAACTCAAATTTGTGGCACCTGCCAGCCAGTCAAAACGCAAGTTGTGCGCGGTATTTTAATCAGCCAATCACGTGCATCAGCAGGCTGGCTCCTTGCCATGAGTTGGCTTAAACCCTAAGTGTAGTTCTGGGTACCACAGTAATCAATTATATACAACAAATGTGTTGTAGATCCCTAAAAGAAAGACAAATCTTACATCACTGATAACACTGGTCAACAAAGATTTTTCATCAGAGTAAAATTTGTGGTGGCTGGATAGCATTTTCCACGCTGATTCCAAAACTGCATTCAGATTTTTTCTAGCACGTATAGTTTTCAAGATGAAGGCATATATATAACTACACAGATTTAACCATTTTAAATAGGCAAAATACTAATATTTCAACATTTGATTGTGTTTATTTTATTGTGTTTTTTTAGTTTATTCATCTTATTTATTTCAATTATCTTAATTATACATCTTATGTATTTCAGGTGTGAGCTTTTACGTCTAGCAGCATTGTGATTCAGGCAACAACGCCGTGCTTTGTGTGTCAAAAGATCAGTCCAGTCCAAGAACTTGTTGTGTCAAGTTGGTGTACATTTTTTTGAATTTATAGTTTGCTCAGGTCAGTCAACATGCCTCGACAATGTAAGAATGACCCCGACAAGTTCTGTTTCGTATGCGGCCAGTTGACAACTAAAACACAGCGACGAAGTATTACAACCGACATTAAGAAAATATACAAGCTATACTTTGGTTGCCATCTAGGTGACCAAGATAAACCATGGGCGCCACATCAAATCTGTTCTGGCTGTTCAAATAGATTACGTGATTGGCTTAACAAAAAGAAAGCTTCAATGCCATTTGCCATACCCATGATATGGAGGGAGCCGAGAGATCATCATGAAGACTGTTATTTTTGTAGTGTGAACTTAATGGGGTTTTCTGCCAAGAACAAACACCAGATTGTATATCCAAACTTGGATTCAGCACGTAGACCAGTAAAACATGATGAAACATTGCCCATTCCAATTCCCCCAAGTGATAGGCTAGATTCTATCATAGATGACATGGAAAGTGATGAAGGTGCAACTGGCGTTTCCGGACCATCTACAGAACCAGAGTACACTTTTGAAGGTAGACATTTAGAGCCTAAAAAGTTAACCCAAGGACAGTTGAATGATCTTGTTAGAGACTTATCGCTGTCTAAAGAGAAATCAGAGCTTCTCGCCTCAAGACTGAAGGAGAACAATTTACTTGAGAACAATGTTCGTATTAGTTACTACCGAAAGCGGAATTTTGAATTAACAGCATTCTTTTCAGTAGACGGTCCTCTCTGTTATTGCCATGACATCAATGGACTATTTACAGCCATATCTCAGACGTATGTGGCATCTGAGTGGCGCCTCTTTATTGATTCGTCGCAGAGAAGCCTGAAAGCAGTTCTTTTGCATAATGGTAATATAATGCCATCCATCCCCATTGCCCATTCCGTCCATCTAAAAGAGACATATGACAATATGGATATACTACTTAAGGCAATCAAATACGACAGTCATCAATGGAATGTTTGTGGAGATCTAAAAGTTATAGGAATGCTTATGGGTATGCAGTCAGGATTCACAAAATTTTGTTGTTTCCTTTGCCTGTGGGACAGTCGCGCCACTATAGAACATTACACCAAAAGTGACTGGCCACTTAGGTATACATATGTCCCAGGGATAAGCAATGTCCAGTCTGTCCCTTTAGTGGATCCCCAAAAGATCTATCTGCCACCTCTTCACATTAAACTTGGTTTAATGAAGAATTTTGTTAAAGCAATGGGTAAAGTCAATTCTGAAGGGTTCCAATACCTTTCAAGGAAATTTCCGAAGGTTACTGCAGCAAAATTGAAGGAAGGAATTTTGTTGGGCCACAAATAAGGGAGGTTTTGAATGACACTGAATTTGAAAAAGTCCTAAGTCCGCTGGAATTGAAGGCTTGGCTGGCGTTCAAATGGATATGTGAAAACTTTCTTGGAAGCAACAAGTCACCTGCGTATAAGGATGGAGTCAAGAACCTCCTTGATGCCTTCAAAGAAATGGAGTGTCGAATGTCGTTAAAAATTCACTTCCTGCATTCCCACTTAGATTTTTTCCTGAAAACCTTGGTGCAGTGAGTGACGAGCAAGGAGAGCGCTTCCATCAAGATATTCAGATGATGGAGAAGCGCTACCAAGGATATTGGAATGAAAGCATGATGGCGGACCATTGTTGGATGCTGTATCGTGACAATCCAGGCCAAATTTACAAAAGGAAATCACACTCACAGCGCTTTTAATAAAATAATGTGTATATATTCTTTATTTATAAGTACATTGAATAAGGTATATGATGTATTTGTTGTTTAGCATTCCTAAGTGTGATCTATACATCCATAAATTTTCTTATAGCAATATCAAAAACTTAAAAATATCAAAACCAGTGTATCTATATAACTATACGTGCTAGAAAAAATAAAACCAGATTCGGAATCAGCGCGAAAGATGCATTAAGAAAAGTGTGATCATGTTTGTGATGAGAAAAAAAAGTTTCATTTTGTTGGCCAGTGTAATTAGTAAAAAAAAATTTTACACTTATATGAATTAAATTGTTTTAGTGGTTTAAATTGATCGTGGCATGCATTTCTATACGTTAAATTTTAAAAGGTTGTGCGTAAATTTGTAACGCATTTCTAGGTAATGAAAATATGTATGCATTATATATATATATATATATATATATATATATAGATAGATAGATAGATAGATAGTGGAGCATTCTAAGAGATTCAATGAGTAACAAAATTTTTCAGAATTTATTAGGTAGTTTTTCAGATTATTCTTTGACTGGATGTATAAAATGGTAGGCTTATTTTATTGTTTAATTACAGGCTTTTGGGGCAAGGCCGAAAGTTGGTGTATAATTTTAAGTATCGCGGCTTATTTGATTGTTTATTAAGGAAGCTGGGTTGATTTAGTTTAACAGGCTTTTAGGGCAAGGCCGAAATAATTTTAAGTATCGCTTCTAATTTTTGCTTTATAGGTTAGGTTAATTTTAAAGTGAACGTCGAAAAATAATCTTAAAGATACCAATTCATACTGGATCAATTCGGACGCTGTAAGATTATAGGTTTGCCGTATATGAATTTTGTGAGACTTGAAAATAAGCTAAATTGGTTTAATTGAAATAGAGAAATTGTGTCGTAAAATTTTCGATAAATTAATTTTTTGTTTATATTTTTTTTATATACTCATTAATTATATACTTATACAGGGTGTTTGAAAACTTTCTATACAAATTGTAATGGGGGATAGGCAACACCAAGACAAACCCTTTTCGTCTATAAGTGTATGTCCGCTGACGTCACCATTCGGCGCGAGAGGGCGCCGCTGCAATTGGCTAAAAGGTGAAATGGGCTAGACTCGCGCTTGCCGCGGGCATTCTTAAATCGGACGTAGTACGCGTAACATGTTTATTTAAAGAAGGCATGTTTATTTAAAGAAGGTGCTGAAAGTTGCGACCGGTAGCATCAATGCATGCCCGACAGCGTCGAAGCATTGACCGACGTACACGTCGAAAGATTCCCGGCATTTCGGGAACAGTTCCAGCGGCGACAGCGATTCTTGCTACGAGGTCTTCTTCTGAGTAAATGGGAGTCTCGTACACGAGGTTCGTCATGTGTCCCCACAGGAAGAAATCGAGGCATATTAAATCGGGCGATCTCGGTGGCCAGGCTACGGGCCCACCCCGGCCTATCATCGGTCCCCAAAAGTGGCGTTCAGATAATCCCGCACATCGTTGCTGGAGTGTGCTGGGGCCCCGTCGTGTTGAAACCACATTCGTCTACGAATAGCCACGGGAACATCTTCCAGCATTCCGGCAACGTTTCTTCAAGAAATATCCGACAAACTCGCCCGTCGAGTCGGGCAGGCAGCAGGTACGGCCCAATCAACTTGCCATGGACGATACCCGCCCAAACATTGACGGCGAACCGTTCTTGATGAGCATGCACCCGTGTAGCATGTGGATTTGCGTGCGCCACACGTGAGAATTGTGCATGTTAAACAACCCTCACGTGTGAAACAGGCCTCATCTGAGAACAGCACATAAGCCGGAAAATTAGGCTGCACCGCTGTCTGCTGCAGAAACCAGCGTGCGAATTCCACACGAAGAGGGTAATCCCGAGGTTGTAATGCCTGGACTCTCTGACGATGAAACGGATGTAACTGCTGCTCGTGCAACACTCTCCAGACCAGGTCGTGGTTCACACCGAGGATACGTGCAACACCTCGCGTGCTTGCGCTTGGATTGTCCTCAAATCGCCGTAGGATTTCTTCTTCCATGTCAGGAGTGCGCACGTTTCTCTCCCGACCAGTGTCATGCATGTTTGCATGGAATGTTCCAGTTTCTCGCAGTCGCCGATGCAAATGCGCAAACGTTTGGTGGTTTGGCACACGTCTGTTTGGGAAGCGCTGTCGGTACAACCTCACAGCAGCTCTTCCGTTTCCATTGGCAGCCCCATACACCATATGCATGTCAGCCATCTCAGCAGTCGTGAAGCGCTCCATGTTACGCGTACTACGTCCGATTTAAGAATGCCCGCGGCAAGCGCGAGTCTAGCCCACTTCACCTTTTAGCCAATTGCAGCGGCGCCCTCTCGCGCCGAATGGTGACGTCAGCGGACATACACTTATAGACGAAAAGGGTTTGTCTTGGTGTTGCCTATCCCCCATTACAATTCGTACAGAAAGTTTTCAAACACCCTGTATATTAACTTCTACTTATATATCAATTATATATATAATTATATATATTTATATACTCATTAATTTTTGTAGGTAGGCTGATTATTGTTGTTTATTTTTCTTTCTTTCATTTTCAAGCCAAATTCCGAGTGATGTTTTGAATAGTTAGACTTTTTTAAAAAAAATTATTCTGAAATTAAATTTTATTGTGTTAGGGAGTGGTTTATTGTTTAACGTTTTATTTTGGGAATAAAAAATGAAACGTCTTTTTTTTTTTGTTCGCGCGTTTGCATGGAAAATATTACAAAATTATGTTAGGATGTAATGCAGTTTCATTCGGTTAGGAATATTTTTATAGGGGCTCGCTTACAAACAAAAGCGAACACTCTTTCTTATGCAGTGATTGTTTTAATTTTTGTTTTGGTTAAATAGTAGGTTGCGTGTATTTTTGGGTTCATAATATCTGTTCTTATTTAGAATAACGATGTAAATTTGTAGTTTCACTTGGAAACGATAAATTACTGGGATTTTTGTAATTTACAAACCATACTGGGTTTTGTGTTGAAGGAGAGAGTTGTCTCTCAGATGTAATTTGTGAATTGCGAGTTTGATTCCTATGAAATTTAGCTTTTCAAGTTGGAATTAATGTATTAAATTAATTTTCGGTATTAATATTTAATTTTTTTATTTATTTAATAACTGTTTTGGAAAATTATTATTGTTTAAAACTTCAGTCGGGTTTACTAATGCAGTTAAAACATTGGCTCGAGTGTTCACCCGGAGATGGAGCCTTTTAGATGGCCAAAAGTTTGTGGTATCTATGTGTGCTTTCCCCAAAGTGTAAGAGGGTTTGTGATTTTCAGAGAATTGATGACATGAAGTTTCTGGGTTTCATTTTTGTCTTTTGTATTTGAATGTATCGATGTAATTTCTGAAGGTAGTTTGAATAATAATATTTTTAAATTATAATAACGGTTACTATGTATGGGCGCTTTTATACTTCTACTGTGCAATTTTGTTTCGTTGCGTTTTATGACTTTTTTATCTTCTACGATGTAACTGCCATAAGTGACCTTATTGGTAGCTAGGCGTGATTAAATTTTTGCGAAATTTTGAGATTTGTCATTTTTTTTCCGTGAATTTGGCCAGAGCAAATTTGTAGTTATTGTTTCGAAGTGAACTGTTGAGAAAATTCGGTAAATTAAATATGAAATGAGAATCAGTAGCAGTATAAACGTTTCGAATAACTTTTTTTTTCAAAATTTCAAGAGGCTCGATTTGGAGGCAACAAAGTTGGATCCGAGTTCCATCCATTGAGTTTAGTTCACCCGATAGGTGATCGATCACCGATGAGAGAGAGAGAGAGAGAAGAGATGAGAAGAGAAGAGAGAGAGAAGAGGAAACCGAATGCGTAGGGTCTTGGCGCAGGACAGTTTGGGAAGAGAAGAGACAAAAGAAATCGAATGTGCAGGGTCTTGGAACAGGAAAGTTTCGATCGAAGATGGTCTACTGGTATTTTTCGGGCAGTAGCTGGTCACGCTGCTCGATGCTTCGCTAAATATGTGTTTTAGCACACGGTAGGCAAGCCACGAGAGCTTGAACGAGTGTCTAAGGCTTTACTGTCCATACAGACATACAGTAGGTTCGTTGCGAAACGGCCTACGGCGAAGTGATCGTTTGATTATTGCCAGTGAGAGAGTCCTCCAGCTAGAAGTAGAAAGAGCAGCGTTCACCGACAAAAGTTGAGATGAGACAGGCGAGTTGATTCGTCGACTTCTAGAATTGCAAATTCCGTCCAATTCCGGTGCGTGGTTCCACTTTCAGTATATCTCCCCCCCCCCGTGATCCTCTTAGAATTGGACGTCTCTCTTGTTTTTTGTTTTTTTCGCCATTTGGAGAGAGAGAGGAACCAACCTAAAGCGTGCTGACCTGTTGCATGTTGATGCAATCCCTTGCATTCTAGCGAAGTGAGCAGGAGCTGCGATTGAAAATTGAAGAAGTCCGTTGTCAGCGTGCGGATTGTGATCCAAACAACGTCCAGCTATTAATGTACTGATTATTATGTAATGAAATTATGCGTGAAAGGGTGCGATTATTGCCCATATTTGTTTTGTGTTTCGTGAAAATAGTATGTGCGCTCTGGTCAGTATTTTATATAAACGTTTTCTTATTTTTCTATGTTGCCCTGACAGTAACTGTATAACTATATAAATAATTGTTTCGAATGTAAAGCGATCTTTGATGAAGAATCGCTGGAATAGATTGTGAACTTGAAATTTGTGTAACCAATGTTAAGAAAATTGTCCGTTATTTTTGGCACGTTATAGATTTGTTACGGGTTGTAAATTTGATTATTAGTGTGAAATGTTATTTTATGCAAA
Organism: Bathynomus jamesi; assembly: GCA_023014485.1. NCBI lineage: Eukaryota > Metazoa > Arthropoda > Malacostraca > Isopoda > Cirolanidae > Bathynomus > Bathynomus jamesi. Next base: position 392,393 of record JAJOZX010001402.1, on the reverse strand, counting down.
TGTTGTGGAAATTATAGTTTGTTTTCGAATTTTATAAAGTGATACAAAATATCTGATGTGTGGAATTTGTTATTCTAATGATTTCTTGTCTATCTTTAACTTGAATTTGTTAATGAAAAAAAAGAAGAAAAAAATTGCAAAATAACAACTTTGTTGAATAAATAAATAAATTTGTTAAACGTTATTAATAAGTTTTCCTAGTGTAAAACTTATTTTCAAGGGGTGATGCGAGTTAGTAATGTCAAATTAAAAGAATATAATAATATTTAATAAATATAATTACGATAAATTCCATATTTAATTAGAATGTTTAGGTTATAAGAAATTAATAGAGAGTATAATGATGTTTAACAAATGTAATTAAGATAAATAATGAAATTATAAAATTGTAAGATGCATAGTTGGCAACACTTTCTCGGCTCAAACGAGAGAGAAAAATACCCAAAATTCAGTCACTGGCCCGCTTACGTTTAAAAAGGTGTCTGTTCGTGTTAGAATGTAATTGTGAATTTAAGCTATTCTTTGTGTCTCTCTCGACTTAAGTATTATAATTAAATTTCCTCCTCGCATTACCCCGTTTAACTCCCTCGATCTCCCTGAGGCAGGGTTCGCCTGACTGGGAGATGATTGGCAGAACTTGGGGGAATGGGAGCCCCTCCCCTACTATGTGGCTTGATGAGGGTCTGTTAGCTGTGTCTGTACCCTGACGGGCATGTGTGCCCCTCCTTCTTCGATGGGAAGGGAGGGAACTGCATGCCGAGGGAGGCGTTTGAGTACTCGAACGCCTCTCCCCTGCAGCAGAAGGCAAAGGCGAGGACAGCGATGTCTCGTCTCTTGGCAATGAACAGTCCCTGTTACTAATATTAATGTTGTCGAAGGTGTTGACACTCACCACCTGTCGATCAATCGTGAAATCAGGAGCAGGAGTCCTTTCCTGAGCAGGAGGGAGGGTGACCGTTACCCCTGCGAGCTGCATTTCCACATCACTTGCGGGCGTGGAGTTGGGGGAGGGAATTTCGTTTCCCTTAACGCGCTCCTTGCTGGGGTCCTGACATGTTGAACGACTTCTAAGTAACTGAGCCTCGGGAGGAGCGTCTCTTTCAACACATATAACTCTGACCGAAATTGTTCGAGCGAAATCGCATTTTTCTGATCTAACACCACATGTTGGTATTTCATTTCAATGGAAGACTTTTGTAACTCATTGAGGATCACTGATACGTCCAGTGCCGTCTTAAAGATAGTGTGGGCCCGGGGCTAAATGTAAATTGGGGGGCCCACCCACAAATATCACACAAAAAATACAAATACAGACAAATGAGACAATGCGTAACGTGTTATGTTTTTTATTGAACATTCAAATCTTTTTTTCTAATTTCTAAACAAATATTTTAGTTATCTACTACTAGCTAAAGTGGACCCTACGGGCCACCTGCGGTGGTGAGGTCCAGTAATTGGGGTGCCTGCGGCCCTCCAATTACTGGCGAGTCAATTATTCGGTCAACAAAACTATAGAAACTATAGAAAAGAACGCAGCCATGAAAATCTTAAGCTTCACAAATTTTGATACAATGAGTTCGAATGTGACGCTTAAGATTTTCATTGCTGCGTTCTTTTCTAGTTAAAGTGGGCCCTACGGGCCCATTTAGCTAGACCTGCGGTGCTAAGGCCCTCGGTCCCAGTAATTGGTAGTCCTGCAGCCCCCCTAGTTACTGTGGGGTTAATTGTTAAGCTTCACAAAAGTTCCTCGTGAATTCAAAGTAAATATTACGCTTTCACTGCCTTAATAATTTCTTTTCAAAATCTTCGATATCCCATTTCAGCTTTTGAAATATGATAGATTCTACATAATTATGTCTCTTTCTTGTTTTACTATTAGCAAAATCACAAATAATTTCAACAAAATCGAGTTTAGAAAGTATATATGATTCGATTGACATCAAAGAGTCGTTAATGAAACATGCAAATGTGGAGCTCATTCTTAATAAGTTTCATCTTTGAAAAAGATCTTTCACATTTGCAGTTTGTGACCATCATTGAAAGGAAAATCCGCAATGCAATTTCAATGTTAGGAAATGTTGCTTCCAGTTTGTCATGCTTTAATGTTGAATAAATACTGGGAAGTGATTGCTCTTTTTCCTGTGATATATAATGCTTAATTTCTGACACTCATATATAAGTTCTTCTTTCTCCAAATCTTTCTTGTAAATTAAGACAAGTCTTACACAATTTTTGGTCATTTCAGCGAATCCATTTCATTAAGTTTCTAGAAGAATCCAAAATGTTTATTAATTTCTTCGGAGCACCGACAATTCAGCGCAGGACAATTCAGCGCCGATAATTCAGCGCAAAGACAATTCAGCGCAAGACAATTCAGCGCCGACAATTCAGCGCAAGTCAGTACAGTTAAAAGTTTAGTTAAAAATAATAAAAATAAATCGCAATAAATAAAAAAGAAAAATTTGTATATTTATATATATGCTAAATTGGGTCTGTATCGAAGGAGTGACATTTCAAAGGAGTGACATAACAAAGGAGTGACATAAATACCGTAACGAAGGAGTGACATAACGAAGGAGTGACAAATCGGAGATAAAATTCAAAGGAGTATAATTATTAAAATTTTATTTAAAAAACAAAATTTGTTAGAATTGTTAAAATTAAGATTTTATTTCAAAAACTAGAAACCTAACCTAACCTAACCTAACAGTTGCAAGCCTCTCTTCCCTCTGGATTTGTTCTTTCTTCTTCTTTGTTGGTATTTTCGCGCTGAATTGTCTTGCGCTGAATTGTCTTGCGCTGAATTGTCTTTGCGCTGAATTGTCTTGCGCTGAATTGTCGGCGCTGAATTGTCGGCGCTGAATTGTCCTGCGTTGAATTGTCGGGTCACGAATTTCTTCGTATGCTTCAGTTCGTTTTTTCAAATTAGACAACAGTGAGTCAATGATTGGTAGGTACGTTTCAACTTGGAATTTATAACTACCTTGAAGAACAGTGTTACTAGCAGCTCCGTTAAAAAAAGTAATATGGCAACTCCTTTTTTAACATTTAAGCTGACTATTAAAGTTGATTATTTCTTCCTTTAACGTAATCTCAGTTCCATCACAATTTTCTATTTTATAAGGGATCGTGATATCCGTAATTTCAATTATTTGTCGGGGCCCAGGGCTGCAACCCCGTTAGCCCCTCCCAAAAGACGGCACTGGATATGTCCACATCATCCATAGAAACTACCAGAATTCTATGGAAATTAGTCACGTAGAAGGTAATATTGTTCTTATTTTTTCGAAGGGTCGACACATTATTTATAATGTCTTTTAGAGTATTCTCGTTTCTGGAGTTACCTCTACGAATTGGAAGGGTAGCATTGAACAAGGTGTTAAACTGTACTCAGTGCTGGGATTAGCGGCGCTAAAATTAACGACGCTAATTAGCGCCGCTAACTTTTTATTAGCGATACTGTTAGTGCCGCTAATTTTCACAATTGTTAGCAAAACAGGTAGCGGCGTTAAGTTTTTAGAGAAAGTCAATCGCTAATTTTTCAAAACCACTCGTACTAAAATTTGGTTCGCCGACAGCAATCTCCATTATAAAAGATTGAAGCAGCACTAACTGCGAGTTGATCATGGCATCAGCATGTAGAGGTTTTTGGAGAGGGTCTAATGTTTTTGTTTTGAAAATTAATGCAATTCGCCACATCACTGTCTCAGCGATATCCATTTTTATTCTGTAATATGTTATATCAGTAGAACATTTACTCTCTTTGTCAATATTTTATCATTTCTTTAAGGTTCAGTTTGTGTATTTGAATTAAATATAGACATATAAATTAAATAGAATTTATTCTTCCGTTGGTTTGTTTTCCCTATTAATATACTGTATATATGAAAGGAACTCGACTCTTACATAAATTTTTTAATTTTCGTAGACTATAACGTTACATTTTTGTACCTTAGCAACCAATTATATCAAGGTGTGCGCTAATATATGTAAGTAAATTATGGAAGGTAGAACATATATAAATTTGGGTGGTTTCAGAAAAAATTAGCGACAAAATTAGCGTTAGCGTTAACGGCGCTGACTGTTGAAATGCTTAGCGTTAACGTTAGCGGCGCTAAATTTTATGGTAGTTAACGTTAGCGTTAGCCGCGCTAACTTTAGGAGTTAGCGGGCACAGCACTGACTGTACCCTAGCATGTTCTACTTCTTCCGTATCATAGAAATCGTGACAAATAAATATGAGAAGGTCTGACTTAATATGATCTACTTTGTCAAATATAAAACATAACAAAGGTTTTTCGACAAGACCACAATTTTCAGCAGACGACCCCATTAGCATTAAATTGACGGAACAGTCTCATGAGGTCAGTGTAGACGTTGGGGGTGAGGCGGGGAACAGGGGAAGGGAATGCTAATGATGGGTACCCACTTCTCTTCCCTTTAAATAACGCTCCAGATTTTTTTATGCAGAAAGGAGGGGTCAAGGCAAATGCCCGCAAAAGCGTCCCCCTTCCCATAAAAAGGGGAGTTTCGAGAAGCCTAGACACTCTGCGTTTGAAGAATGGGAGGACAAAGACAGGATGAAAGCTGGATTGAGGAAGATTGTTCCACAATAGGAGGAGAGTGTAGACACCAATTGACCAGGGAAGTACTCAGGGGGACGTTAAGCAGGAGACCGGGAGTGCTGGAACTCCCGTTTGTCCTGTCACTGTCCTCCTTAGCTGATCTTTTTCCGTGTCTCATCTACCCTGTGAGCAGTCCAGCATGCTCTCAAACACACAATTCTCCCTCTATTTCTCGCTATACGTACATACATCTTACACACTACACAATCTTCTCAAAATTAAAAAAAATTAAAAATAAAGGCATCATTGAACCTTGGAGACGTTGTTTTTGGATCTTTCCTTCTTCCGTGGAGGGGCCACTTTTGTGGCCGTTTGCCTTTAGCCCCCTCTTTACTACATAAAAAGAAAAAAAGTTGACCGGTTGAGTAGATGAAAGATTGAAAATACCGATTAACCTCAGCGTTAGAGAGTTGGACAGAAAAAGAGTGAGTAAGAGTAGAAAGTCCAGTGCTGCGTGCTTTCCTTGAAGGAGGAGGCATGCAGTTAGAGAGTTCAGAAGAGCAATGTCCGTTATAATAGCGATAGTAAGGAGAGAGTGAGGCAACATTGCGACGAAGAGAGAGAGAGATTGAAGACAATCAATAAGAGGCGGGGAATTGATGAGACGAAAAGCCTTTCATTCAACTCTGTCAAGTACGGCTGTATGGGTTGAGCCACGCTACACATGAGAAGCATATTCCATACAGGGGTGAACAAGACCCCTGTAAAAAGACAGCAACTGAGTGGGGGTGAAGAAACCGCGGAGGCGGTACAGCACACCTAACCCCTTTCACAATTATTTATTTTGTTGAATTTATTGTAACAACAAAAATTGTAGAAGTGTATTTATTTTATTAATAATAAACGTTATTCAATTTAATTCAATAAAAATAGTAATATGTAATATCAATTAAATTTTACTTGTGATGTCATTATAGTTTTGTATCAAAATGAGTGCAGTAATCTCTCACTTTACAGAAGGGTTACATTCCGTAAAATCCTTCCATAAGTGGATTTCCATATATTGAATCCTGTTTTCCCATTGAACTCCCATTATATATTTGGAGATATGTTCCTCCAGAACAAAATCTTAATTCAACAATGTAACACAGACATAATAATGCAACAAATTGAATTTCTGTAAAGCAAGGAATTACTGTACCCATAATATACATAACATTTTTATGAATTAAGTAAAATTGTCAGGCTATAAAAGCACTTGTTCAGGCAGATTAAGTTTGAGAACTCCCAATTCATTTAACTATTTCTATATAAACTGTTCAGTGTTCAGTGAGAAAAGGAAACGGCAAGAATGTTAAGAGAAGAGGAAGAATTGAATTGTGTGTTGTTAAAGGTGAAGCGATAGTCGTGTGGAAGACTATGACGAGTAGACAGATGAAGGAACTGAGTTTTTGAGGCATTGAAAGCCACAAGGTTTTCTCTGCCCCAATAAGATATAGCAGAAAGATCAGAGGTCAGGTGCTCCATAGCCGTACTACGCGAATCATGTGACTGTTGAGAAGGGCTTTGGGAAGCGGATGAGAAGTGAAGAGTGGAATCAGCGCCATAGGAATGAATAGGACAGGAAGTGTGAATTAAAAGATCATTAATAAGTAAAAGAACAGAGTGGGTGACAGGACAGGACCCTGAGGAACACCACTGTTAACAGCTTTAGGAGAAGAACAGTGGTCATCTACAACTGCAGCTATAGATTGGCCAGGAAGGAAATTAGAGGACAGTTTGGAAATTAAAGATTTGTGCCAGACTCTATCAAAAGCTTTTGATATGTCAAGCGTAATACCAAAAGTTATACCGAAATCCCGAAAGGAGGATGACCAAGAGTCAGAAAGATATGCGAGAAGATCGCCAGTAGAGCGTCCCTTACGGAATCCATACTGACGATCTGAAAGAAGATTGTGAGAAGAAAGGTGTTTAAGAATCTTCCTATTATGGATATATTAAAAAACTTTGGAAAGGCAAGAAATCAAAGCAATTGGGCAATAGTTGGAGGGTTCAGAGCGGTCACCCTTCTTTGGGACAAGCTGAATGAAAGCGAACTTCGAACAGGAAGGAAAAGTACCAGATGGGAGACAAAGACGAAAGAGTTCACCTCGGCAGGGTGTCACCACAGAAGCACAGTTCTTAAGAACAACAGGACCGTACACCATCAGGACCGTACGCCTTTCTAGAGTTGAGCCCAGATAGGGTAGAAAAAAACATCTTTGGAAGAGATTCTAATTTCAGATATAATAAAGTCAGAGGGGGGAGGAGATGGAGGAACAGCACCAGAATCGTCCGTAGTTGAGTTGAAGAGAAAGTTTGAGCGAAGAGTTCAGTTTTATCAGAAGAGACGGCAACTGTGCCGTCGGAATGGAAAAGAGGAGGGAAAGAAGAGGAAGTAAAGTTGTTGAAGAGGTTCTTAGCTAGATGCCAGAAAGAGCAAGAAGAATTAGAATTGGATAGGTTTTCACATTTTTGTCTGATGAAGGAATTTTTGGCGAGTCGAAAAACAGATTTTGCACGATTCCTAGCAGAAATATAGGTTGAGTGAGTGTCAGGAGTTGGATAGCGACGGTACCTTCTGAAAGCCCCCGCTCTGTTGCAGGTAGCATTAGAACATGCAAAATTAAACCAATTTTTTTTGCAGTAATAGTAGGAATAGAATATGGAATGTACGCCTCCATGCCCGAGAGAATCACCTCCGTGATGCGCTCAGCACACTCGGAAGGGCCACGGCCACGGAAGCAGTAATCATTCCATGGGAAATCACAGAAGTACTGCCTAAGGACCTCCCAATCAGCGGCACCAAAGTGCCAAAGGCACTCCTCTTGGGAGGATCCAAAGGCCAAATTGGAGCGACAGGACAGGAAACAGATATAAGATTGTGATCGGAGGAGCCCAACTGAGAAAAAAGTTTGACAGAGTAAGAAGAACAACGTGTGGTGGAAATAATTCCAGAATGTGGGCCTATCTCCAAGGCGATCGGGAATACGAGTAGAGTATTCTAGGTCATTTAAGACAGAAAAGTTGCAAGCTAGTTCACCAGGGATGTCAGCGAAATGGGAGGAAAGCCAAAGGTGGTGGTGAACATTGAAATCTCCTAAAATGGAGATTTCAGCAAAGATAAAGCGGGAAAGAACGTATTCCACTTCGGAAGTGAGGTAGTCAAAGAATTTTGATAGTCAGTAGAATTAGGAGAAAGGTAAACAGGACAGATATACTGTATTTAATTTGAGATTGGCATGTAAGCCGTAGCCAGAGGGTTTAGAATTCGGAAGATTCGAGTTCGGGAATACGAGAACAAGTTAGGTCATTGGGTACATATACGCAACATTCACCTTTGGAATAAAATTGAGTATAAAGTAAGAGGATACAGGAAAGGGGTTGCTGTCAGTCGTTCCAGACACCCGAGCTTCAGTGAGGAAAAGAAGAGAAGGTTTAAAGGAGGAGTGGTGGTGTCAACAGATTGAAAATTTAAGAAAATGCCACGAATGTTGCATAAATTTATGAAAAGTGAATCAGGCAGAGGCCCAGAACATCTGGAATGGGCGGTGGCAGATCCAGCCCCGATACCCCGGTCTACGTTCCCGGTATCAGGCAGCGGGGAGCCAGAAGTGGAGACATTTATGGTCCCCTCCCCAGGGGATTCCGAGGGAGGGGACACCGAGGCTCTTAAAGTTTATGCACAGTTCAATGCACAGACATCTTTTCACATTAAGTATCACGAAACGAGTACTCACTACACATTAAGTATATATGCGGAGTTACTGTAACTTCATGAACATAATGATATATAAATTTTCCGTTGTAACAGTCAACAACCTTTACTATTTAACGGAAGAGTAGCAGCCTAACCGAAACGCATGCACACCTCATTATATATATATATATATATATATATATATATATATATATATATATATATATATATATATATATAAGCAAGTTGTGTGTCTGTCTGTCTGTAAAAGAACGTAGCCATAAAAATCTTGAGCTTTACAGTGTGTCAAGATTTGTAAAGCTTAAGATTTTCATGACTATAGTTTTATTTACCAAATAATTGAACCCCCAGTAATTGGGGGTAATCATCTGAAGATCATGGCCCCCAACCTTCTTTAGTTAGCTTTATAAGGCTAACTAACGAAAATATCACGACCTAACCTACCCAACCGTTAAGGGCGTACAGTTGACCTAACGATTGGTGGTCGTTATATTTTCGTCAGTTAGCCTTATAAGGCTAACTAAAGAAGCTGGTGGCCCTGATCTTCAGGTGATCCATTGGGGGACCTATATAACTGTCTGTCCCATTCTAAACACGGAAACGACTCCTCGAAAGAAAAAATTATTAGGTAAAAGTTGTTTAAAATTAATCGAAACCTACGGGAAAATTATTGAATGTCCGGTAAGGTCAACTGTACAACTGTACGCCCTGAACGATTGGTTAGGTTAAATCGTTATATTTTCGTTAAAACTAACGAAAATATCAAGACTTAACCTAACCAATCGTCAAGGGCGTACAGTTGACCTAACCAGGTCTTCAATTCATTTATCTGTGATATTCTAACTTGGTGTTTTTTTTTCTTAAATTTCCTGGAAATACCGGGTACCCCAGCTCGTATATCTATAATTCGCTTCACATTCCTTAGGGGCTTGTTTATGTTTCAATTGAAATTCTTACACCTTTATTATAGTAGTTTAGTTATATACGTTTCAAGTGAAACGTATGATTTAGGCACCTTCATTAGTGGTTTGATTTTGAGTTCTAACTGAAACGTTAGTACGTAACCTAACTACTTATGAATGTGCATTGAATGATACATTTGAAGTACTCGTACAGTACTTCTAAAGTGGAATACAAAATTGAAACGTCCAATAAGGTTTACAGTGGTAGCGAAAGTTCTTTACTATAAAACCAAACCGAAGAGGACATAGTACGAGTACCCACGAAATTTTATATGCAGTATAAATTAATAATAACATATAATAATAATAATAATAATAATAATAATAATTCATAAAGGACACATTACATAAGATATACTGTACATTACATCCATGTAGGTTTACACAGTATTGGCATTAACGTTTAATTTTGTATTTTTTTAGTGACAAGTAGTTTAATTACGATATTTTTCTCTGAATATGCAATTAAACAATAGAACAAACAACAAATAGTAATTAAATAAAAATAATACTTTTTAAAATGCGATAATTTCTTAATATACATTCTGTGCGGTTATTAACTTCAAATAAAAGGACATTATTTATAATGATAATTATTAAAATTTATTACCTATATTTACTAAGTAAAGCGTCAACTTTTACTTCATTAGTTCGTTTAGCTGCTTCACGGTGCGTCAAATCATTTTTCTTATTAATTATATGTTGTCCACTGCTATAACAATTATTTGTATAATGGAAGAACTATGAAATTTTACTGCAATAAATCATACGCAAATAACTATCAGATTTCATAACTGATCTATGCAATATACTGTGTGTGTATATATATATATACAGGGTGGGCGGAAAGTAGCTCCCTATTTTGGATTGGTAAAAAAATACGTATATTATTCATTTATTTCAGAAAAAATAATATGAAAAGGTAGGCATACATGGTAGGTTTTCTCTAAAATTCAATGTGGGCTCCAACTCTTTCCACCAGCTTCTGGAGCCCCCCAGGAATGGCGTCCACTGACTTTAGCAGGAACTCCGGCGGGATGGAGGACATGACTTCCCGAATTCGGTCCTCCAGTTCTTCCAATGTCCTCGGTTTGGTGCGGTAGACTTCTTCCTTTACCCACCCCCAAAGAAAGAAGTCGCACGGTTACCGCTGAAAAACGGCAGAATCGGTTCAGTGTAACGGTGTGGTGTGGTATGACCTCAGATCAGGTTGTGGGCCCGTTCCTTCTGCGCAACACCATGAATGCTGAGCGGTACCTTGCTATGTTGCGAAACGAGGTCTGGCCGGTTGTCAGCACATGGGAGAACATCGACGATCTGATATTTATGCAAGATGGCGCCCCTCCGCACTTCGCTCTTGTTGTCCGTGAGTGGCTGGATGCCCACTTCCCTGGGCGTTGGATGGGTCGTCGTGGTCCACATCAATGGCCAGCCAGGAGCCCCGACTTGACACCGTGCGACTTCTTTCTTTGGGGGTGGGTAAAGGAAGAAGTCTACTGCACCAAACCGAGGACATTGGAAGAACTGGAGGACCGAATTCGGGAAGTCATGTCCTCCATCCCGCCGGAGTTCCTGCTAAAGTCAGTGGACGCCATTCCTGGGCGGCTCCAGAAGCTGGTGGAAAGAGTTGGAGCCCACATTGAATTTTAGAGAAAACCTACCATGTATGCCTACCTTTTCATATATTTCTTCTGAAATAAATGGATAATATACGTATTTTTTTACCAATCCAAAATAGGGAGCTACTTTCCGCCCACCCTGTATATATATATATGCGCCTCGGTGGTGTAGTATGCACCCCGGTGATGCTGTGGTTAGCGTCGCTGATTACGAATCCATCGGCCCCTGGTGACGGCAGCCGGCGCGCAGCAAAAACCCAGCTGTTCATCCTCCCACAAAATAAAGAAAGTGGTTGGTAGATAAATGGGTACCCTGGGTGGCCTAGTGGGCTGCTGATGGGGCGTGGTTCGGATTCCACGTTAAACTGTAGGTCTAAGGTGGAGTGAAAAGTTTGACCTTCGTCAGAATGAACAAGTCGGGCGGAAGGTAACCAAAGGTTTTATTTATATATACAGGGTGTACATAAAGTCAGGATCTATTTTTGTGAAATAATTATTTTTTTCTATTTTTCTTTTCAGAAGCCCTTAGAATGAATACAGAAGAGCGTGTGGCAATAGTAATTTGGCGAATCGAGGGAAAGAAATACAATGACATCAGAGAGAAGTTTAGGAGGAGATTTCATAAGCCGGGGCCAATAGACAAGACAATACGAAAATTGGTGAACAAATTTAAACGAACGGGATCTGTAAATGATGAAGCAAGATCAGGACGACAGTGTATGTCAGATCTTACCGTGAATGCAGTACGCGGAATTATCACTGAGGAGCCACGTACGTCCGTTCGTGCTGCATCACACAGACTCGGCCTCCCGACGTCATCTGTGCACAAAATTCTGAAAGTTAATTTGCAGAAGAAAAGCTATCATTTGCAGGTTTTACATGATTTACATGAGGAAGATTTCCCTCGACGAAGTGCTGTGTGTGCTGATCTCGTAGAACAAATCTGGAGTGATAATTTAATGGACAACATTCTCTTTAGTGATGAAGCCACTTTCCATACGTATGGAAAAGTAAATCGCCATAACTGTCGAATTTGGGCAGATGAAAGACCGAATGGTTTCGTCCAAAATTGGGAGAGAGACTCACCTAAAGTTAATGTCTGGATGGGTTTAACAAAATCTAAGGTTTATGGTCCTTTTTTCTTTGCTGAAGCTACAGTTACGGGACTTATTTATCTGGACATGTTGCAGCAATTCCTTGAACCTCAGCTGATTGGGGATAGGATTGTTAGTACCGTCGTCTATCAACATGATGGTGCTCCTTGTCATTATGCCAAAATTGTTCAGGATTATCTAAATGGACGTTTTCCAAATCGCTGGATCGGACACGGAAGCAACAGACCTTGGCCAGCGAGATCACCAGATTTAACCCCTTTAGATTTCTTTGCATGGGGGCTTTATCAAATCGCACGTCTATCAGACGAAGATTACGAGTCTTGAAAACTTACGTACACGTATACGAACTGCTGCAGATAACATAACCCCGAAATGCTCCAGAATGTGTTTAGAAATGCTGCGGAACGATTTGAGCTGTGCAGGGATACTGATGGGCGTCACGTCGAATCCTTACTCTTAATTATTTAATAAATGTTACCACTTTATCATTTTATGATTGAATTCCATATAATTTCCAAGTGCTTCACAAAATAGATCCTGACTTTATGTACACCCTGTATATATATATATATACAGGGTGCTGCATAAGTCGTATAATCAGTGTGATGTGATTATTCAATGTGGGGTATAATCAAAGATAGAGTCTACGACCAGAAACCGTGGGACTTCGATCACATGAAGACTTTGATACGCCAAGAGTTCGAGACGTTGAATAATAACAAAGAACTGTGTCGTGCTGTTTGTTGTTTAGTGGTTCAAAGCTGTAACGTGTGTATTGAACATGATGTTGGACACTCTGAACAATTTGTGTAATAAATAATAAATATTATTCTTCGTAAGGTGATTTCATTGTTCTCAGTAAAGCGACTTATGCAGCACCCTGTGTATATATATATGCAGGGTGGGCCGAAAGTCTGGATCCATAGGAAAATATTTATTTTAATACATAAATTACAACAAATGGTAAATACTTAAAATGAATATCAACTTTAACTCGTAAATGCGTATCCGTGATACTGTACAGTGGTTCGTACTCCAGTATAAACAACAAATTATAACAAATGCTCAAATTGGCGGCCTCTGACATCGAGACACTTAGGGATGGAATTTATGATTTTTAATAATTCTTCGAATTGACGTTCTCGAGATGCGTGTTTCTTTGATAATCTTCTTGTTGACTTTACTGGACTATTCGTTAAAGTTTCACATACCATTGCAGAGGTATTTTCATCAGTTGCAGTTTTTGGACGACCAGAAACGCCGTCGATCATGTACACTTCCTGTTTCTTTGAAACGTTTAAAAACTTGCCAACAGTCGCATGTGTGTGTTACTGATGCTTATCAGGATGATTTCTATTGAATTCGGAGCAACTCTCTGTGTGTAGCGCCCTGTCTTGCGTACATGAGCACAAGTTCTACCCGGTCTTCTGTTGTTAGATTCGAAGCCATTTCTGGGCTGAAATAAAAAAAGTGTTTGAGTATTTATACTGGAGTACGAACTACTGTACAGTATCACGGATATGCATTTACGAGTTAAAGTTGATATTCATTTTAAGTATTTACCATTTGTTGTAATTTATGTATTAAAATAAATATTTTCCTATGGATCCAGACTTTCGGCCCACCCTGTATATATATATATATATATATATATAATTTAGTGGTGGACCGGATGTCAATTTTTCAACATCTGCGGATGCGGATCTTTAATTTCAATATCCGCGGATGCGGATGCGGATATTTAGTTAATCTATCAATATAATATAGAATTATGAATATATGGCATAATTTTTCAAATTTCGTGATATTACTATTATGGCAGGCAATACATAAGAATTAAAATTAATATTAATGTTTTCATTATGATAAAAATAATAACTTTCTCAAGAGTTTCAGCCTGTGTTACCAGGTATTTATATTTTGAGGTTTATATATTTGTTTGTTCATTAATAATTCACTGGTATGCATCAATTTTGCTGTCAGGGTTTTGTAAGTGATTCTTATAGAGTTTTTCCTGCTGATTTCGAATCTGCAATCCGTTTTTCTCAATCAGCTCAGGTTATCCGGCTATGGCCTCATAAGTAAAATAGAATTTTTCGTGATTTTGTCAAAGCGGAATTGGAACAGTAACATCTATCATCACTTGTTTCACTTGTATAATATCTTTTTTTACTTTTCAGGCATATAGATAAAATATTTCATAATGAATAGAGCGTGTAAAAATGATCCCAATAGATTCTGCTACATATGTGGGACGGTTACCATGCCAAATAACCAGTCCCAAATCACTAAATTTGTGAAGACAATGTATAGAGCATACTTTGGAATTAAGCTAGGGGACCAGGACAAAAATTTCGCCATTCATATGTGCTGCAAGACGTGCATTGAAAATTTGAGAAGATGGAGCAAAGGCAGAGCGAAATCTTTGCCTTTTGGAATTCCCATGATTTGGAGAGAAGGAAAGGATCACGTGACAGATTGCTATTTCTGCATGACAAACCTCCAAGGTGGGCTTATAAATTTATTTTTCTTAAATATTTTGAAATCCTCGTATGAAACTTGACATAATATTCACCATAATGTAATATTCACCATATATAGCATAATATTCACCATAATGGTAATCATACATTTACATATACATATTGTTATAGAAAATACATTTACACATACATATTGTTATACAAGTTACATTTACATATACAATGATTGTATATTTCTTTCTTTTTCATTCATATTGTCCCCGAAGGACGATATGAATGAAAAAGAAAGAAAATATACAGACTCCATCGACCTATTTCATATCTTACAGACCGCAGCCTTCCCTCACGAGCCGTCACTGTCTGAATGCTTCTTCTATTTCATATGCAAG